>CM055897.1:46689890-46895233 GCA_029582155.1 Panopea generosa
TAGCATTTATGTCCAAAACACAGTGAAAACGCAAAATCTGCAGCATGTGTCTGGACTCAATTTTCTTCACTGGTTCAACGGATATGTTGTCCATTTATGACAAAGGGAAAAGTATACCTTGACCAGTTTTTTTTTAAAAAACATTACAATGGTTTTGTTATACCTTTTCATTTCCAGAATAATAATATGTCAACTATTCGACCACCATGCGGTCCGAACCAGTGATTCTGAAATAATACAGAATTGCCTAGAAATATGATGTCAGCATCATATTTTCAGTGGTGATTTCTAATCTACTGACCATTTAACACATAGTAAGAAAAATCACTGCAGCACAAAGCCTGGAAAAATGAAGAAGTTGTTTCCTTCATCTGTACGTCCGGATTAAGCGAAATTTAGTAGTGGTGTGCGCCCTATAAAACTATGAAAGATACAAGCGACGTTTTAATATACTGGATAAATTGTCGCGTGCCATGAGGCGGGGTCCAGTAGGAATGCTGCTGGGGTTGCGTAACCGTATTGGGGAGGCATCTGTGCGAATTCGTTTACTTGGATATACAAATTGTAGTATTATAAGTTTGGTGGAAAATGTCAAAGTACATTAACTGTATATTTTTTATTTCAGTTGTATGTAGGAAATCTTAATTGTTTTAAATGTTTATTTTGGAGGTAAAATACTTTTATTGCAATGACTAGTCCCTTACACTATGGGATTTTGTAATTCCTCGCTTAGACAAATTAAGGGATCGAAAATTGAATAATCAAGAGATCAAAAAATTAAAATTAGGGCTTAAAAACGTATTTATTCGCCATTATACAGGTTAGAACATAATTTGTTAAATCTTGTAGTTGAATTTTAAACAGAAAACAAAAAGAACAACGCAAGTATTTTATATTTGTTCTCCCACTATCTGAACAATCATTATACTAGCTTGTCCCAGCAAATTTCAGTCAGGTACCCTGCACAACTTTATTCCGTTACGGTCAATTACTTCGTAATAAAGTTGGGCAGGGTACCAGACTGCAACAAATTTTGCACGAAATTTCAAGCAACCAATCAAAGGTATTGACCTCGTAATGTTTATATTAATACATACGGGTTCCACAATACATAGCAATATTTCAATCAGCCAATCAAATGTGCTAATCTTGTTACGAACTGCTCTGAGTCCGCTTCCTGGGTATACTGAGTTTTGTTTTATGAAAGGAATCCGGTCGAGCTGAGGATCGAACCCTCAACCTCTGGCTCCAACACTATATCCATTATCATTTTGTACTATTTACGTTATTGTATTGGCATGCACTATAATAAACTATTTACTTACTTACTTACTTACTTACTTAATCACTCACTCACTTAATTGCTCACTCACTCACTCACTCACTCACTCACTCACTCACTCACTCACTCACTCACTCACTCACTCACCACTCACTCACTCACTCACTCACTCACTCACTCACTCACTCACTCACTCACTTATCTATCTATCTACTTATAAAACAGTGTAACAGGGTCGTCCGCAGCCAAATGATCTAAGACGCCGTCTCAATATCACCTACCTCTCACCACTAAGGTCGTAGGTTTGAGTCAAGTTCGCTTTAAAAACGTTATGTGGGAAAGTTTGCCATTTATTTGCAGAAGGACGGTGGTTCTACTCAGATTCATTCTATGGTCTTCCTCCACCAACAAAATTGGGTATGTCATATGTAACCTGAATTGTGTTGAAAATGGACATAAACCCCATAAAAGTGTAATTGTTCCTAGTTATCATTTTATATGTTTTTTTGTAACAAAACATATAAAGGTCGACAAATGATTCTTCCTATCAGAGAAATTAAGTTCCCAAAGTGTTGGTTGAAGAATAACATATATGTTATCAGTTTTTATAATGATGCCCATCTTAAAAAAAATAAGTTTTCATACTTATATTTGAACGATGTCTTAATGACTTTATTTTTATCAAAATTTACAAAACAGTAAATTTGACATAGGTGTCCACTTTAAAATTATACATCACTACATCGAGCACGGCAACGTATAATTTTCGTGATCATTTGCATATTGGATAAAAATAAATTAGTTTTAACGGAGTAAGGAAATAATCTATTTCCTTTCATTTTATGAGCAAATATCCTTATATGCAGTCTTACATAAAATAACAGTAAACGTTTCCCAAATCCGTAATATGTCCCCGATGTATAGGTAATGTCTCTGTAATACGTCCCCGTTGTGTAGGTAGTGTCTCTGTTATACGACCCCGTTTATAGGTAGTCTCTCCATAATACGTCCCCGTTGTGTAAGTAGGGTCTCCGTAATACGTCCCCGTTGTATAGGTAATCTCTCCATAATAGTTCCCCGTTGTATAGGTAGTGTCTCCATTATACGTCCTAGTTGTACAGGTAGTGTCTCCGTAATACGTCCCCGTTGTATAGGTAGTGTCTCCGTAAAACGTCCCCTTTGTATAGGTAATCTCTCCATAATACGTCCCCGTTGTATAGGTAGTGTCTCCGTAATACGTCCCCGTTGTATAGGTAGTGTCTCCGTAATACGTCCCATTTGTATAGGTAGTGTTACCGTTATACGTCCCCGTTGTATAGGTAGTGTCTCCGTAATACGTCCCCTTTGTATAGGTAATCTCTCCATAATACGTCCCCGTTGTATAGGTAGTGTCTCCGTAATACGTCCCCGTTGTATAGGTTATCTCTCCATAATACGTCCCCGTTGTATAGGTAGTAACTCAGTAATACGTCCCCGTTATATAGGTAATCTCTCCATAATACGTCCCCGTTGTATAGGTAGTATGTCCATAATACGTCCCCGTTGTACTGGTAATCTCTCCATAATACGTCCCTGTTGTATAGGTAGTGTATCCGTAATATGTCCCCGTTGTATATGAAATGTCCCCGTTTTAATGGTAGTGTCTCCGTTATACGTCCCTGTTGTATAGGTAGTGTCTCCGTAATACGTCACCGTTGTATAGGTAGTGTCTTCGTGATACGTCCCGTTGTATAGGTAATGTCTCCGTAATACGTCCCCGTTGTATAGGAAGTGTCTCCGTAATACGTCCCGTTGTATAGGAAGTGTCTCCGTAATACGTCCCGTTGTATAGGAAGTGTCTCCGTAATACGTCCCCGTTATATAGGTAGTGTCTCCGTAATATGTCCCCGTTGTATAGGTAGTGTCTCTGTAATACGTCCCGTTGTTAAGGTAGTGTTTTTTATTTAATACGTCCCCGTTGTATCAGTAGTGTCTCCGTAATACGCCCCTGTTGTATAGATAGTCTCCCCGTTGTATAGGTAGTGTCTCTCTGTAATAAGTCCCCATTTTATAGGTAATGTTTCCTTAATACATCCCCGTTGTATCGGTAATGTCTCCGTAATACGCCCCTGTTGTATAGATAGTCTCCCCGTTGTATAGGTAGTGTCTCTCTGTAATAAGTCCCCATTTTGTAGGTAGTGTCTCCGTAATACGTCCGCGTTGTATATGTAGTGTCTCCTTAATACATCCCCGTTGTATAGGAAGTGTCTCCGTAATACGTCCCCGTTATATAGGTAGTGTCTCCGTAATACATCCCCGTTGTATATGTAGCGTCTCCGTAATACGTCCCCGTTGAATAGGTAGTGTCTCCGCAATACGTCCCCGTTGTATAGGTAGTGTTTCCGCAATACGTCCCCGTTGTAAAGATAGTGTTTCCGTAATACGTCCCTGGTGTATACGTTATGTGTCCGTTATACGTCCCCGTTGTATAGGTAGTGTCTCCGTAATACGTCACCATTGTATAGGAAGTCTCTCTGTAATACATCATCGTTTTATAGGTAGTGTCTTCGTAATACGTCCCCGTTGTATAGGTAGTGTATATCCGTAATATGTCCCGTTGTATAGGTAGTGTCTCTGTAATACGTCCCTGTTGTATAGGTAGTGTATTTCCGTAATACGTCCCCGTTGTATAGGTAGTGTATCCGTAATACGTCCCAGTTGTATAGGTAGTGTATCCGTAAAACGTTCTCGTTGTATAGGTAGTGTATCCGTTATAGTGTCTCTCGGTAATACGTCCCCGTTGTATAGGTAGTGTATCCGTAATAGTGTCTCTCGGTAATACGTCCCCGTTATATAGGTAGTGTCTCTGTAATACGTCCCCGTCGTATAGGTAACGTCTCTCCGTAATACGTCCCCGTTGTATAGGAAGTGTATCCGTAATACGTCCCCGTTGTATAGGAAGTGTATCCGTAATAGTGTCTCTCGTTAATACATCCCCGTTGTATAGGCAGTGTATCCATAATACGTCCCCGTTGTATAAGTAGTGTATCCTTAATAGTGTCTTTCGGTAATACATCCCGTTGTATAGGTAGTGTATCCGTAATACGTCCCGTTTGTATAGGTAGTGTCTCCGTAATACGTCCCCGTTGTATATTTAGTGTCTCCGTTATACGTTCTCGTTGTATAGGTAGTGTCTCCACAATACGTCCCCGTTGTATAGGTAGTGTTACCGTTATACGTCCCCGTTGTATAGGTAGTGTTACCGTTATACGTCCCCGTTGTATAGGTAGTGTCTCCACAATACGTCCCCGTTGTATAGGTAGTGTCTCCGTAATACGTCCCCGTTGTATAGGTAGTGTCTCCGTAATACGTCCCCGTTGTATAGGTAGTGTCTCCGTAATACGTCCCCGT
Organism: Panopea generosa; assembly: GCA_029582155.1. Taxonomy (NCBI): domain Eukaryota; kingdom Metazoa; phylum Mollusca; class Bivalvia; order Adapedonta; family Hiatellidae; genus Panopea; species Panopea generosa. The sequence continues at coordinate 46,694,563 of CM055897.1, forward strand.
TGTATAGGTAGTGTATCCGTAATACGTCCCCGTTGTATAGGTAGTGTCTCCACAATACGTCCCCGTTGTATAGGTAGTGTTACCGTTATACGTCCCCGTTGTATAGGTAGTGTCTCCGTAATACGTCCCCGTTGTATAGGTAGTGTTACCGTTATACGTCCCCGTTGTATAGGTAGTGTCTCCACAATACGTCCCCGTTGTATAGGTAGTGTCTCCGTAATACGTCCCCGTTGTATAGGTAGTGTTACTGTTATACGTCCCCGTTGTATAGGTAGTGTCTCCGTAATACGTCCCCGTTGTATAGGTAGTGTTACTGTTATACATCCCCGTTGTATAGGTAGTGTCTCCGTAATACGTCCCCGTTGTATAGGTAGTGTCTCCACAATACGTCCCCGTTGTATAGGTAGTGTCTCCGTAATACGTCCCCGTTGTATAGGTAGTGTTACCGTTATACGTCCCCGTTGTATAGGTAGTGTCTCCGCAATACGTCCCCGTTGTATAGGTAGTGTCTCCACAATACGTCCCCGTTGTATAGGTAGCGTCTCCGTAATACGTCCCCGTTGTATAAGTAGTGTCTCCACAATACGTCCCCGTGGTATAGGTAGTGTCTCCGTAATACGTCCCCGTTGTTTAGGTAGTGTTACCGTTATACGTCCCCGTTGTATAGGTAGTGTCTCCACAATACGTCCCCGTTGTATAGGTAGTGTATCCGTAATACGTCCCCGTTGTATAGGTAGTGTCTCCGTAATATGTCCCCGTTGTATAGGTAGTGTCTCCACAATACGTCCCCGTTGTATAGGTAGTGTCTCCGTAATACGTCCCCGTTGTATAGGTATTGTTACCGTAATACGTCCCCGTTGTATAGGTAGTGTCTTCACAATACGTCCCTGTTATATAGGTAGTGTCTCAACAATACGTCCCCGTTGTATAGGTAGTGTCTCCACAATACGTCCCCGTTGTATAGGTAGTGACTCCGTAATACGTCCCCGTTGTATAGGTAGTGTTACCGTTATACGTCCCCGTTGTATAGGTAGTGTCTCCGTAATACGTCCCCGTTGTATAGGTAGTGTCTCCGTAATACGTCCCCGTTGTATAGGTAGTGTCTCCACAATACGTCCCCGTTGTATAGGTAGTGTCTCCGTAATACGTCCCCGTTGTGTAGGTAGTGTCTCCACAATACGTCCCCGTTGTATAGGTAGTGTCTCCGTAATACGTCCCCGTTGTATAGGTACAGTCTCCACAATACGTCCCCGTTGTATATTTAGTGTCTCCGTAATACGTCCCCGTTGTATAGGTAGTGTCTCCGTAATACGTCCCCGTTGTATAGGTAGTGTTACCGTAATACGTCCCCGTTGTATATTTAGTATCTCCGTAATACGTCCCCGTTGTATAGGTAGTGTCTCCACAATACGTCCCCGTTGTATATTTAGTGTCTCCACAATACGTTCCCGTTGTATAGGTAGTGTCTCCACAATACGTCCCCGTTGTATAGGTAGTGTCTCCACAATACGTCCCCGTTGTTTATTTAGTGTCTCCACATTACGTCCCCGTTGTATAGGTAGTGTCTCCGTAATACGTCCCCGTTGTATAGGTAGTGTCTCCACAATACGTCCCCGTTGTATAGGTAGTGTCTTCGTAATACGAAATTTTCTATCCGAGCGTTAAACCCATGTAAGAATCTTATTCGTAGACACAATACAATCGTTGGCAAAAATGATATAGAGCTGTATATGCTACAATTATTTTTGCAAAGTCGTTTAAGATTCTCTTTTATTTATTCCATGATCAGCACTTTGAACAATTACTTGTCTTAAATTTAAAGTATTGAGCCGACATGCTACATGTTCTTGTATGCGTCGTCAAACATACACGGACTAAATCGTCTTCATTTACAGTAGTTAAGACAACGTCATCCAGAGAAGAATGAGCTTTATTTTCCTCCTCATAGGCCAATTGGGGTCGGGGCCATCTCCAAATAACCGTACAAGTTTTCATATACACTTAAGCATTAAGTCATTAGATCTACATGAGAATAAATGTAAGATTCTTTTAATCACATAGGCTAACATAGAAAAGTAATACATTTACCATTGATTTCACAGCCGTCTATTTCACCAACACATATTTAAATATCAAAAGCGGCATAACCAGTAACTGAAGACATTTCTTTTTTTTAAATTAAGGAACAACTTGTTTATGAATGACAAACATTTTTGCGAATTATTATGCATTTGATGCATATAACAGCCGACACCTCTTGTATACGTGAATAAATCATGTTTTTAAATCTGTATTTACTGATCATGCAAATTACCTGTTGTGCTAATGGAAAGTCTCGTAAAACAGCCGATTTAAACGTACATACTCGACCAATTCCATCATCATTCAATATTAGAGCCGTCGCCGGATATGTGTAAACATACTGATGCATTTTTTATTCATTTTGTTGGAATATATTTATTTGGATATGATAAGCCGTTTATGGAGTACAAATGTAGGAAAATAGTGCTTGGGAATTTATACTTGTCACAACATTTGAACCCGGTTTGCACGGGTCATATTCCATAAATATAACCACTGCGCCATCAGTGGCATAGCTTCCTATAGGCACTGGAGGAACGTGCCTACACTTTTTTTTATGAAAAATCGAAAAGAATAAAAATAGCAAAAAAAGGGCAATAAAATCTGACCCCAATGCTACTTCATTTTTACATTTATTAAAGTCAACAAATCTTAAAACAATACATTTATTTGGTATAAAACAAGGATTCAATGTTAATATTAAGGATAACCAGGCCGCTAAAAAGGAAATATACGGCAAAAGACACCTGCGACAGTCTAGCTGATTTTTTTTTCGTAGGAGCATGTCCCCAGACCCCCTAACAACTGTGCCTACACATCGTTTTCAGCCTAACTACATCCCTGGCCATGTAGGAATATCATAAGATCGGCCGTATAACTTAATTGCTTACTCGGGTTTATTCATGCCAAGAAACTTCCGAACATTTACAGATATGTATACTCAAAAACACACACACACACACAACAAACACGGATCAGGTTTAATTCAAATATCAGCGACAATAGCGAGAATGAATACATGTTTTTTGACGATAAATAACGGTATTTTGCACTAAATATGATCCAGGTAACCACAATTTATACTTAAATACCACATTTATTGGATCAAAAGGGTAGCACATACTGGTTTTGCCTCTTTAAAAACTTAAATCTAAGAAACACAGCGAGTTGATCGTGATATTAGACTGGATCCAGTAAAAATACATATGGTTTCAATAAATTATAGGTAAATAACCAGTCAAGTTTCGGTGAAGTTTTTACGTATTTAATCCAAATGTTAAAGAACTTGACGTTTTAGTAATTGACTTCTATATTATGCGTAACAGCTTAAACGTCCGCGTATTTCATCGAGTATTTTGGGTGAATAATTGTTATAGTTAATAGAGTTGTATAACTGTATACATAAATATAACGAAATCATACTGGGACGCTAATGTGGTGATAAGAGTGTTGGCCGCTCGCTCCCGGTACTGCGGGTTTGATCCCTATCTCGACCCGATGACTCTAAAAACCATCTTTCAGGTTTCACCCATGAGAGCGGCTCACATAAGCTCACAATCGAGCTGAAATAAAGTAGTACACACAAATTAAGTATTTGTTATTGTAAACAGGGGATTTGACATAGCTTTGGGTCCAGTGAGACTTTAAACCAAACCGTAATATACACCCCTCGGTACGCACAATATATAACAAAAACACATAACAGAGACTCGTCTTGTCAGATGAGAAAAAAATCAGCCCATGGTCGCGGAGCTTTAGGTTTTTACTCTGTTCAAATATTTGAAAACTGTCAATTACTTTAAATTGTCATATTAATGATAGCATTTGTAGTGTTGATACCCTTCGTTTTTTCTTTGTAATTTGATCAATTATAAAATTGATCTTCACGTCAATTATTGGGAATTCAATACTTAGTTTATTGAACATGTGTTCAGGTCGATACTTTACGACGCATCTATTTGAACAGATTTATAAAAAAGATTCGAATTACAAGATTCAAGATAAGAGTTATTTTGATGTGTGTTTTTAGTTTTCAGTCAATATTTTCTTTTCATAGAAAATTAAATATGCACGACAGTTAAAATTGTAGATAATGCAGCATGTGTTTCAACAAGCAATTAAACGAGATTGTAAATTATAGGAATATTTAATTGGATGTGCGTTATACTGCTGACTACCGCTTGTTGATAGAGTGGCGTGTTTCTTAGCATACAATTGTGTGATATTGCAAAATATAGGAATTCTTAATTGGACATGTATATATAATGGTGCCAGTCTGTAACAGGGTAGTGAAGAAATTGCTTCAGAATATGGACATTATGATATATACAGCTCAATATACAGCTATCTAACTTCCATTACATTTAAACACATCGGGCAAATATTTTTGTTGAGGTAAGTGTTATTGTATGATATGTCTTGTTATTGTTGTGACAATGTCATTCGAATCATTTGTCTGCTGCTGGCTGTATATCTTCTGATGTCTGACTGTTCGATGTAGTTTGTCTGATGTTAAAATAGTGTTATATGTGACATCTGATGTTGTGGTTGATGTGTCCTTCGAATTCTCGATCTTTTGTTAGACACCTTTTCTTTATTTCTTAGTGGATTGATTACTGAGTGATTAAATGATTAGACATTGATATGGTGAACATGACAATAAACATCTTAATTACACTTCTTTTTACTTAGAGTAGCATATGTGCATTTCACATTAAATATATCAGCGTAGATTAGTTGCGGAATTTTCTGTACACCATTTCAAGCTCCGGTGTTTCTGTACATCAGTTATATAGCTTCGGATTTCTGTACATCATTTACAAAGCTCCGGGATTTCTGTAAACCATTTACAAAACTCCGGAACTCCTGTACACCATTTACAAAGCTCCGGAATTTCTGTATACCATTTACAAAGCTCTTGAATTTCTGTACACCATTTACAAAGCTCCGGTTTTTCTGTACACCATTCACAAAGCTCCGGAATTTCTGTACATCATTGCAAAGCTTTGGAACGTCTGTATATCATTTACATAGCTTTGGTATTCCTGTACATCATTTACAAAGCCGTCAACAATTTCTGTGCATCATTTACATATTTCTGGAATTTCTGTACGTTGGTTGCATAGCTCCAGAATTTATGTTTATCATTTACACAGCTCCACAATCTATGTACATTAGATATATAGCTCCAGAGTTTCTGTACATCATTTACATCATTTCGGAATTTCTTCACTCATTTACATTGTTTAAGAATTTTTGTACATCGTTTACATAGTTCAAGAATGACTGTACGCCATTTACGTAGCTCTGAAATTTCTGTACATCATTTACAAAGCTCCCGTATATTTATACACCATTCATGTAGCTCCTTAATTTCTGTACATCGATATTTTAACGTTTGTATATCGGTATTCAACATGATACTGATACCCCCAGACTAACTTAATCAGCCTTCAAATTGAAAAGTTGCATACTTAAATGTCGAAATATGAAAAACCGAATAAGAAGCTCCATTTGTTTTGTCACCAAAAAAATCGCAAATCTCAACAAGGCTGATTTTATTCAAAATTATATCGGAAGCTAAAAGTGACCGTTCATGGTATATGTCCGTGGGTAAATAACAACAAAGTTCAGTACAGGTTCAATGAAGAAGGTATGTTACGAGTGGAAATATTGCATTTTGTGCACATGGAATTCATTTCTCTTTGTAAATTTAGATGAAAATGTGTTCTGATACATTGTTCACGCTATATATTCTGTTTATTGGTAAACTTTGCTCAGTGTAACGTTTTGTTAATGTTTTATTTCCGTGATGTTAAAAAGTAAATGTTAATTATTACGACGAGCAATGCAGTACAACCGGAATTTGTACATTTAAAATAGATAAGTCTTCGTTAATTTAAAATTCATCTTTGTTTTTTTAGAGACACAATCGTAGAGTCAAGTAAGAAAGATTTTAGCTAAGTTACGAAAAGTTTATACTCCAGTGTATTGCAACATTTGTTGAACACCTTCAGATTTATCACTACATTACATATAACTTGATTAATTGCGTAATGAGATACCGTCTAGCCAAAAATACAGAAATGAATACATACGTATTTCAAAGAGAATGACAACTATACATACTTATGTATATGTATCTCTGTGGTATTCCTTTACAATAATGCTGTCTACAGACTAACATGAATCTAATTAAAGTTCTCATCACTGGCGTATCCAGTTTGGAGGTGGGGGTTTAAGGATCCGATAACTCCATCCCCATTTGGGGATTCGTACAATATTTCAAAACAGCATCATAGTGTGTTAAGTTGCGGTAAATACAACACATGCTGTTATTTGTGGTATCCCGGCGTCAGACGTCAGACAACCTGGGATCCGCCTATGTCAACAGTTTCTTTTTGTGTTTTGATTTATGAAATATGCAATAAAGCAAACTATCTATACATTTTGATTAATGAAAACGTTTCAAAAAGATAAGTGTTGTGTAAAACTCTGAAATATATTAATCTTTATACTTCATATTTATGTAATACTTAGTACGCTTCGTATTCAATGTTTGTTTGAGTTTGTTTGAGTATCTAGAATCATTTGATACATTCGAGGGCTAACAGACTATCAGTTTACCTAACCACTCTTTCCTGGGAACCTTGAAGGTTAACCAATACTCGAGCACACCAATCTCCGTAAGTATCTGATAACTTTCCATATTTGTAATCAACGATCAAAAAAGAATAACAATAAGACGCATGTCGTATATCAATCATCACGGAGCCTGTGGACGAACGGGGATTCGAATTCACGACCCCTGAATTGATCGTCCAATGGGCTACTGACTGAGCTAAGCGGGTCCATATAAAATACCTGCAAATCGTATAATAAATTGGAACTCACTTTTTTCATAGTTATGATGGTGCTGCCGGGTTTCGATCACTTAAGAATTTCAATGTAAAACTGGTGTTGACACTAAATGCTTACAGTATATAACGTTTATATAACTATCAAATAATTCTGGGAAGTGATCGATTTCAGGTGATGGTCGAAAACAGGGTACGACACTTGGTTGTCTGTGCTATTCCGTTGGTCTAGTGTTTAAACATCCGACCCGCATGCGGAAGGTATTTGGTTCGATCTCCGGCTGGGTCATACCAAAGACTTGAAAAAAGATATTAGAAGCTTCCTCGTTTTGGCGTTCATCATTTAGAGGATAGTTATAGGTCTGGTCGGCCCGGTGTCAGTATATTGTGACTGGGTGGGTAACATACCATGCTTCAGTGTGGTAGCGTTTAGAATACTGTCTCAAGTAGACGCCGTCGCGATATGACTGAAGAACTGTCGAAAGATAATCATCTATGGGTGTTTTTATAGATATTTACATAGACTGTGAAACAAATCACGCTCAAAGGCTTCCTGGGTTAACACACAATCTCTAAGTACCAGTTTCTGATACTTCATCATATTCAAGAAATTATAAGAGTTTTTAATGGTCTCAAGCTAGTTTTGAAAATATGATAAAAAACTAAATAAAACATAACATTTCCGTGCAATATGTTCTATCATTTCGATAATAACTGATCAAATTTAATTTCTGAACAAAAAAAACTATGACCGCTTTCAACTATTTACAAGAGTTGTGCCCCTTTCTAAAACCAGAAGTAAAAATAATGGTCAGCACATAGACCGTTGTAATTTAATTCTATATTGGTATCATGTATACATACAGTCAGTCTGTCTCAAGCAGCCAAAAAGTGGCCTTTTAATATAGGTTGTTGCTTAATACAGGTTAATTTGTTCTGAAAGCAAAAAAGTGGTAAATAGCAGATGTGGCTGCTTAAGGCACTTGACTGCTTAATAGAAGTGGCCGCTTACACAGGTTTTACTATATCTAATTTTCAGAAAAATAGCTAAGTGAACATGTTTCAGCTAAGTTGATATTTGTCCCTTTAACATACGAGTACAAGATACATATACTGATTTGGTTGCGGCATATAATAGTTAGTTATCATAAGACATTATATGTATCAAACCATACACCACACAAAATAATAATTGTTTATATTGTTAACGATAAACGAGGATAGTTGATTGCTCTAAACAAAATAATAAAGAACATTCATTGACTGCATCATTGTCCTGCTGTCGTGAAAAACGGGACTTTTACTTTGCTCCAAAAACAGCCGTGATTATAGCGGTGCTTTCTTTCTCGAAATCCCCGCCCGGCAACAGTCTCCATGATAATTGACATACGATATTGTGTCTCATTATCATTTGTCTCTCACCGCTGATTTGAGCGGGGAAGTTATCAGTTTCTTGCGGAGATGGGGTGTGCTCGAGTATTGCTTAACCTTCAGGATCCCAGGAAACAGTGGTTAGGTTAACTGATCGTCTGTTAGCCCTCGATGGCATAAAAATTACGCTAAATATTCAATCAATCAATATTTCCTGTTATCTAGGGATACAGCGTCCAACTCGCATGCGGAAGGTCGTGAGTTCGAACCCCGGTCGGGTCACACAAAAGACTTGAACAATAGTACTAGAAGCTTCCTCGCTTGGCGCTCAGCACTGAGAAAGTAGTTCTAGGTCCGGTCGGCTCGGTGTCAGTATAATGTGACTGGGTGGGGTATGATACCATGTGTCTGCGGCATGATACTCCAGTGTGGCAGCGCATAGAATACTGTTTCAAGAAGACACCGTTACAATATAACTGAAAAGTATGTTGAAAGCAACGCTAAAAACCATAAAACAATAATATGTTTCATAAGATGGCCTGACCATATGATGACTTTCTGAGTTACCTACTCTTGAATTGTCCAAATCTATTATTGGATCATGTATATGAGATAGGACTCTTATTTTTCACGGATCTTCACAAAACTCACACAATAGAGTATTGATAACCATAATGGATGCCGGCCGAGGGCTTTTACTAGGAGTTTGACTACCAAAGTGTTCCCTGAAGGACATGACCTTTACTAGTGCTTTGTAGAGGCAACGGTCAATGTCCCCGCTATGTCCCGGCCTTGAGAGGGCATATATTACCAACACGGGTCCTTACAGGGCAGGACCTTTACCAGTGCTCTGTAGATAGAACGGTCAATGTCTCCACTATGTCCCGGCCTGGGGAGGGCATATATTACCAACACGTGTCCCTGCATAGCAGGACATTTACCCTGTCTCTGTAGAGAGAACGGCCAATGTCCCCGCTATGTCCCGGCCTGGGGAGGGCATATATTACCAACACGTGTCCTTACAGGTTAGGACATTTACCACGGCTCTGTAGAGAGAACGGTCAATGTCTCCACTATGCCCGGCCTGGGGAGGGAATATATTACCAACACGTGTCCCTGCAAAGCAGGACCTTTACTAGGGCTCTGTAAAGAGAACGGCCAATGTCCCCGCTATGTCCCGGCCTGGGGAAGGCTTATATTACCAACACGTGTCCTTACAGGACAGGACCTTTACCAGGGCTCTGTAGAGAGAATGGTCAATGTCACCACTATGCCCCGGCCTGGAGAGGGTATATTAACAACACGTGTCCTTATAGGGCAGGACCTTTATCAGGGCTCTGATGAGAGAACAGTCAATGTCCCCGCTATGCCTCTGCCTGAGGAAGACATATATTACCAACAAGTGTTCCTGCAGTGCAGGACCTTTACCAGGTCTTTGTAGAGAGATTAGCCAAAGACCCCGCTATGTCCTGACCTGGGGAGCACATAATTTTTATATTACCAACAGGTGTCCCTTCAAGGCAGTACCATTACCAGGTCTCTGTAGAGAGAAAAGTCAAAGTCCCCGCTATGTCCCGGCCTAGGGAGTACATATATTACCAGCACGTGTCCCTACAGGGTAGGACCTCTACCCAGTCTTTGTTGAGGGAAAAACCCAAGTCCCCTCTATGTCCGGCCTGGGGGGGGGATATATATCACCAACAAATATACTTGTAGAGTAAGACCTTTTACAGGTCTGTGTCCCCGCTATTCCCCGGCCTGGGGAGGACATATATTAACAACAAATGTCCGTGCAGAGCAGGACCTTTACCAGGTCTCTGTAGAGAGAATAGCTAAAGTCCCTGCTATATCCCGGCTTGGGGAGTACATTATATTACTAACAAGTGTCCCTGCAGGGCAGGACCTATACCAGGTCATTATAGAAAGAAAAGTCAATGTTCCCGTTATATCCCGGCCTGGGGAGGACATATATTATCAACAAGTGTCCCTGCAGGGCAGAACCTTAACCAGGTCTCTATAAAGAGAAAAGCCAAAGTCCCCGCTATATCCCGACCTGGAAAGAACATATATTACCAATAAGTGTCACTGCAGAGAAGGACCTTTACATGGTCTCTGTAGAGAGACTCGTCAACGACCTCGCTATGTCCTGACCTGGGGAGTATATATATTACCAATACGTGTCCCTGCAGGGCAGGACCACAACCAGGTCTGTTAGGAGAGAAAGCTAAAGTCCCCGCTATGTCTCGGCCTCGGAAGTACATATAGTACCAATATGTGTCCCTGCAGGGCAGGACCATAACCAGTCTCTATTGAGGGAAAAACCTAGGTCCCCTCTATGTCCGGCCTGGGGAGGACATATATCACCAACAAGTGTCCCGGCAATGCAGGACCTTTACCAGGTAATTGTAGAAAGAAAAGTCAATGTCCCGGCCTGGGGAGGACATATATTATCAACAAGGGTCCCTGCAGGGTAGGACCTTTACTAGGTCTCTGTAGAGAGAAAAGCCAAAGTCCGCTCTATGTCCCGGCCTATAGAGGATATATATTACTAGCAAATTGTCCCTTTTGTAGAGAGTATAGCCAAAGTCCCCTTGGGAAGGACATTATATTACTACCAACAAAGTGTCCCTTAAGGGCAGGACCTTTATCAGGGCTCTGTAGAAAGAAAAAATGCCGCTATGTCCCGGCTTGAGATAGGCATAGGTGCACTAATGTTTGACCGCACTATCAAACATATGTCGAGTATATAGTAATACAGTTTATGGATGTCGGTTAATTTTTTGAACACAACTACTTCAGCAGATGTTGATTTGCCGGGATACGAGTAGACCACATGAGCATATTTCATTCGGGGGGTGTCGATATGTCCTTTTGTTTCTGTAGATAGATGATTTATGGCCATGTCAGGTTAGATTAATTCAGTTATGGTGAGCTTTTAATAACATATTCCGGTTACTGTGTATAGAGATAACCTCCATTTATAAATCAATATCATAGTAGTGTAACGTGTTGGGTTGGGTACGGTGACATTATAATGAAGGGAAAGCACACTAAGACGTCCGTTTGATTTTTTAAGACTGAACAAACTCAAACTCATTAATTATGTTTTAAATAATACTTAGGGAAGGCAGGAAGGAAAGGAAAGAGAAATGAAGAAAGAAAGGAAGATAATAAAAAGAAAGAAAGAAAGAAAGAAATACGGAAGGAAGGAAGGAAGGAAGGAAGGAAGGAAGGAAGGAAGGAAGGAAGGAAGAAGGAAGGAAGGAAGGAAGGAAGGAAGGAAGGAAGGAAGGAAGGAAGGAAGGAAGGAAGGAAGGAAGGAAGGAAGGACGGAGGGGAGGAAGCTGTAGGTCGGGCAGGCGGACAGAAGATGAGAGGAAGAAAGCTGTAGGGAGTGGTAGACTGAGAACGGACCCGACTTAAATAATAGCAGATCAATTTCGTAAGAGCAACGATTTAATCAACCGAAAAATGAATCAACGATAAAATGGAAAGTTTCCAACGGACAAATACAACGATAATTTAATTGATTGAATATTAACCAATTGCTTTTATACTTTCCGTGACAAATGTACTAAATGTAAAATAATTATCTTTTAAATTCAATTACACTACTGAGGCCCAATCACTGATATCGCGATCTCCTTGTTCTCTTTCAGACGTAAATCATGTCACCCGTTAAACGTGTATAAAGGTTTAACAACAAAGTTACAATTACACTGAAAAACGATATGATAATGTATACATGTATAATGGCCATCAGGAAATGATTTTTAGATACAAAAAGTTGATGTATAAAACATTATTTTATCATGATTGCTAAATAAGCTGAGAGCTTTTGTGAACCGCCTTTAGAATTTGTGACTTGGGTTGAACAAGTAGTGCATGTTGTAAGTTAATGAATAGTAGCCATTAGGCCGACCCTAGGATCGAACCCACCACCCCTATCGTGAACGGTCACAGCCTGTCCAATGTACAGCCGGTTCTCTTAACATTCGTAAACGGACTACCGTTAACTTATACAACACTCGGCCACATATATATAATTTCACTTTCAGATTAACAATGCCGATATCCACAGGCGCATTATAACTGCAGACGACATGGTAGACGCGGACAATCGCCCCCGCCCCATCAGTCGTGGAAGACGTCAGGCAAACAATCTTTATTTGACTGACCTTGCACGTGATACAACCAATGTCGTAAAAACGTTCAAAAACGTCAGAAAATCGAAGTCAAAATCGCATACAAAACTGATTCCCAGCGTTTGGTCTGACGATGAAAAGGGTAAGATACTTAAAATTATATATTCGATTTACTTTTCGTAAACGGTGAGATATCTTATTTTCTCCAATTGAACGGTGCACCGGTTATTTTACTGTTGTCACTGTTTTCGCTTAAAGTTGTTGTATCACTACAAAAAATACTAAACTTTAATTGGCTGTTGCATTAATAAACGTTGTATATATAATGATATTTGTAGCGTTTTATCGCTTAATGACTTTTCACCCTTATATTCATAAAGTCACTTTTTAGTTTTATATCAATAAACGATTTATGGCTGTTGTATTGATAAATGTCATTTATGTTGTATCACTAAATGACATTTATGTGTTATATCACTAAACGATATTTAGCTGTTGTATAGATAAATGTAATTTTATGTCGTATCACTAAATGACATTTCACATTTCAGTGTTATATCACTAAACGATATATTGCTGTTGTACTGATAAATGTGATTTTATGTCGTATCACTAAATAATATTTCAATGTTATATCACTAAACTATATATAGCTGTTGTACTGATAAATGTAATTTTATGTTGTATCACTAAATGACATCTCAGTGTTGTATCATTAAACGATATTTGGCTGTTGTATTGATGAATGTCAGTTTATGTCGCACTGACTGATAAACCGTGTGTTATGTGCACATATTTGTTTGTGAAGATAACCGACGGCACGTCAGCGGATCGATTGGTGAGAAACCAACTGACACACGCACCTGCGAGGCACTGATTAAGTGTTTACCAAGGGAGAATGTGTTCCTTGTAAAATGATAATTTCAAGTTAAATGTCCGCAGTGAATGCTCTAGTTTATAAATCTGACGGATTGAAACACGAACTGGTTAATAGTTCCTATTACGTTTTTAGCTTCATACTATATTTGTTTGCGTTATTGAGCACTTGTTTGATAGGGAACAGGAAACTAATTGGAAAGAAAAGATTTTACTCTGAAAGATGTATTTGCTCTAACAGTTAATGTTCATACACGTACACTACGGCCATCCTCTAGTCTACAGTTGTTTTCTCCAAAGCCAACTTCTAAAAAAATATTTCGAAATTCGTTGCTTTTTCAGGTTGATGTTTGAGGAATTCCATTCCATCTTATATTAAATATGCAAATTCTATAAATCAGTTCAAACCTTTATATTTACAATGAAGTAAAATGCTTTAGCAACTTTAATAAAGTCGGGTATCTCTCTCATCAATATTGATATGCATACATTCACACACACACACACACACACACACACACACACACACACATATATATGGAGATAATTATTTGTAAATAACCAAGACATAAATGTACAGACCAGACTACGGCGAGTGCGCCTAGCTACAATGCAAACCATAGATACAATATCAAGGCCTCTGCCAAACCAATAAATTTGGTGTCAACCATGACTTATATACTATGGAATTACATGCAACACATCTGGAAAGGGTGGACAAATTTACATACATGAATTGATAGCTTTATATGAGTAGGATCCAGTTAAGGATTCATTACTACTCATATGCTATATAAAGGACATATTTATAAACCCGTTGGATCATATAGATACAGTGAATTCATATATATTTAATTTCATTAAGGGAGATAATTAAATTCACAACAACGAAATTTACGATTTTTGGGATCTCTTCAGATGCTCATTCACAATGCATGATATATATATGGATATATGGAGATACTTATTTGTAAATAACCAAGACATAAATGTACAGACCAGACTACGGCGAGTGCGCCTAGGTACAATGCAATCCGTAGATATATATACTTGTTAGTTTATGCTTGTGTTTATATGCTGAATTAATGTAATATGTTGGCCTCATGGAAGATTGAATTTATTCAAATGAGTTCTCTCGTTAATAAAAGTATTTTATTATTACTGTTTTAATTGTTATTATTATTACTTTGCTTTGTAAACATACATGTGATTGTCTTGCCGGTGCTGGTGTTTCTGATGTTGTAGTTGTTGTTGTTATGATGATGGCACAATTTATCGCTGTTGTTTTAATTACTGTTGTTTGTTTGTTTGTTGTTGTTGTTGTTTGTTTGTTTGTTTGTTTGTTGTTGTTGTTGTTGTTGTTGTTGTTGTTGTTGTTGTTGTTGTTGTTGTTGTTGTTGTTGTTGTTGTTGTTGTTGTTGTTGTTGTTGTTGTTAGTGCTGCTGTTGTTGTCAAGAATTCCCCAATGTGTGTATAGTTCATAAATATTTGCAAGTAGTATGACCTTATCAGGTGTCGAACTAAAAACCGCCTGCCAGCGATATTGATGGTCTGCCACTAAGCTACCGCTGTGCTCCAAACTACTAGCGGCTATAATGACCATATTAAACACGTATTGCTTTATGCCGATTGTGAAGTACCGTAGTACGATACTTGAAGAGAAAAAAACACATAAATGTAAACAATACAGTAAAGTGAACAAACCGCCTCGCGTATAAGAAGGAACAATAAAAGGGTGTGTTTATTTTTGGTGAGCATAAAATTTGATTCAAATATTTTTTCTTGTTTGATTTGACTTAATATTGACAGACTGTTACAATAGGTAAACTATATGGTACCGGTATAACTTTAAAGAGACATTTGACACTTTCGCTTGTATTGTTTCTCTAATAATATACATTGAATATTTGACGCATATACGATATTAAAACATTCTGGTATGTATGCAGATCCTTAATTTATTTTATATTTAATTTTATTTTATTTTATATTATATTTGAAATAGGCATACTCTTGTAGATCTATAGTTTGTTGAAAAATAGCCTATATCGCGTCATCTATGGCAGAACATGTAAAGTGTAGCTTAATGCTATCAGCTAACAGCAGCAAAAAAAAATAATCTTAAACATTTTTTAATGGGGTTTAACGCCATTTTCAACACATTTCAGGTTATATATGATATATCTAGTTATACTGGTGGAGGAAGACCTCAGACTGAGTAGAACCACCGTCCTTCCGCAAATAACTGGAAATTTTATCACATAAAATTTCTGGAACCCGAACCTACGATCTTAGCGGTGATAGGTAACTGATCTTGAGACGGCACCCTAGACAACTCGGCCACGGAGGACCCTCATTGAAAATTTAAATTGCATATCTCGTGATTAGTTTACTCATATTTATATTTTCAAAAACTAACGTGACACCACTAATTTCATACAAAAAAATCGATTGTTACTTTCTAAAATGTGAAGTTTCCGACAGTTATACTTCAGATTGATATCGTCATACAGATGGGGCCTACACTTTTATTGGTAAAAAGTTTGTTTTGATGTGTGACATTATTTGAGATAGGAGACAAAGACAGCAACAACAAAATGAGAGGAATACATTTGTCAAACCATGTAATGAAAAACAGTGATTAAATTTGAAATTTTAAATTGGCAAAAAACATTTATTTCCAAATACAGCATCCCTATATGTAATCACTTATCCCGCATTGGCAAAAGGATATCTATTTAAACATGCCAAAATACCATATTGAAAAGGGATTTCCTAACATGGGCTACGTGACTAGTTTAGACTAAAATAGATTTCCCGCTTAGATGCAATTACTCTTTGATTTCGTTATGATCCGTTATACAGGTTTACAAGTATTTAAATATAATTTATTTCATCTTAGAAAGTGTCCGAATGACGATATAAAAGTCATTAAGTGCTGTCTATTTTTAGAATGGACATTTCGTTTACACTCCAATTTAAATATCGATTATGTCGCGTATTGGAGAATTGGACATACCAAACCATTTTGGATTTATTAATTAATGATAATGAAATGCTCTTACACTATTTTTAAAATAATTTTATTTTTTTAGACATTTATAGCGTTTTTTTTTTCGCTTGATATATCTATAATGCCTTTAAAAGCACTATAAACTTTCCTAGATATACTGTTGCACTTTTATTTTATAATAGTAATAGTATATAAATTTTACTTATATATGAATGGCTTATATCACATAATTCATTAAATTTTGCGTTCAAATTTTCACGTAAAATGTCAAATTAAGAACAACAAAATATGAAATGTATTCCATCTTCAGCAATATTTAAATTACACTGCTCAAATAAAATCGATTTCATCATTTCCGCATATCCCTCTAAATTAGCCGATGTGTTCATATTTGTCACGTTCAGACAGTAATAACTGTCAATATATATCTTCATATAGTTTTACATTCATGGGTGAGCAGTATCACGTGTGCTATGGAAACATTCAAACCGATTGTCCCGAGATTTTGAGGATGATTTTCGAACTATACACCGAAGGACATTAATATCACCCCGTCCAACGTATACGTCACATAAACGGCTATTACGCGGCATTTACGGTGATAACTACACACGATAAACTGGTATTTCCTGTTATTTTTGTGCATACGGTTGGGCGGTAAACC
Source organism: Panopea generosa (assembly GCA_029582155.1). NCBI lineage: Eukaryota > Metazoa > Mollusca > Bivalvia > Adapedonta > Hiatellidae > Panopea > Panopea generosa. The sequence goes on from CM055897.1 coordinate 46,711,570, forward strand.
CCTTTATTTTCATATAATTATTTCGTTTTTAAATCAAAGATAAAGCCGATACGAGCGGCATTATATATAAGTTTCAAGTGAGCATGTGTTTTTGAATGGGAACATGACTGTTTCCTCAAACATTCGAGAAAAGTAACGGAATGAACCATTTTCAAATTGAAAACACGTAATTTACAGATCCATTTATTACTTTAGAAGCAATTCTGGGACAACTTTATTTTTTTATTTTTCTATTAAATATCAAGTAATATCGTTAAAAAATACAAGTTAAGGTTATAAGGCTGCTAAAAGTCAAAATTTGCTTAGTACGTAGCATAAGTAGGTGTCTCGTATGCTGAACACTACATATTAAGTTAAGCTTTGTGTCATTTAGTGGTATTCTCCTTACATGAAATACTACTTCTATCCAATTATTTGAGGGTTGTTATTCAGTTTTAATTTATTGTTAAAGCCATTATGCGACTACCCCACGGAAGCGCATCCTGTTCCCAATGTGGTGCTTTGCCATAACGTGTTAAGCGAGCAACATTTGGCGGCAGATGGCTTTCCGACATTAACGTCTCACACCACTATTACATTTCCCATAGGGCGCAATTGTAATATAGATGTCAAAAACACAGCGAAAAAATCAAATATTTGCAGCATGTGTCTGGGCTCAATTTCTTCACTGGTTCAAGATCTGAAAAGGAAAAACAGCTAACCTTTAACAGTGGTTCAGTGGTGAACTCAATGGTTTTGTGATACCTATCATTTTGCAGAAAGAATAGTATGTCAACTATTCGCCCACGATGCGGCTCGAACCAACAATTTTAAAATGACACAGAATTGCCTAGAATTGTGAGTCCTTTAGCGTTAGTGTCAGCGTTGATACATTTAAGCGCTGGTGCGACATTTAACGTTACCATAGAGCGATCTACTTTAGCAGCAGTGCTTGTTTATTAATACAACACTCATTATTTTTGTATTCATTGTGATGAAATATTCATTGATGTTGGAGCGTTTTAATAAGAGAGGAGGGGATCCAATCTAAGGACAGTGTATGAGGATATATGAACAAGTATATGCTGGCCCACCTAACCTGAACATTAAACGGTTCACTATATTGGTCACCTGCGGTATAGGATACTGTTCCGAAAACAAGCGAAAGGTAAGAAATATGGACGGTTTTGTATCGGAAAAAGTATATAGAACATAAGTAAGCACACTCCAGAATGAAAAATAGTAAATTTAGAGAAAATACTAATACGTGAATGTATAGAAAAAAGCTTTAGGATGAAGAACGAATGTTCAAGCAGACAAATCTGCAACCAGAACGGAGTACCAATAGTGTTTTAAAAACCAGTTATCAAATATGGACTCAAACCGGTTTATTCAAACAAAACTGAGAAAATAATATTTTTTTTATTAAACATAAGAAAGAAGGCAATAAAAGGTGCTCAATCCTCCACGACCGGTGATTGTAGCAATTGTATGACAACCACATCCCACTGGATGGTTAAACCTCAAACCAATGAGGATTTCAAAACGAGGCTATTCGCAGTACTAGCAAACCGCCGAAACGTATGAATACTACATACATATTTCGGGATTCCTTTATATTCACCAGCAAAAACTTTTTGTCGGTCCCAACGATTTGCATAACATAAAATGTATATCAAACGTATGAATTAATTCTAGTTCCGGTCAACTAGAATGACGCCCCTTTCAAGACCTAACATCTTTAAAAGGTGTTAACTATAACACTATTATTAGGCTCAAAAGTGGTCTAATGGTGAACGCCTTTGACTGTCACTCAGGATGTCGTATGTTCAAACCGCAGTCAATGCTTAGAAAAATACAAAAATAATAATACATTTATTTTATTCTTTTTTTAATGAAACTGTTGCCGGTAGTCAACTAACACACTTGGAAAATATGTCAACTTAAAGCAACGACAAAATCACAGTCTCTCTCGCAATCATGTGATGTAACTTTATTATTTTTACAAAATCACTAATAAACATGTGAAACTCCACAAATTCTACAGGAGGCAAGTGCCTGCGTTTGCCTCAGTGTGGCTAATGTATATGATTATAATTTTCGACTCTTAACAGCTAAAAGAAAGATTATTAGAACAATATTTTGTTTGAATATCTAGCGTCAGTTTATTCCATCGAGGGCTAATAGACGAATAGTATAATGAAAATATTGTATGTATTACATGAAGAACAGGTAGTGGTCTACGGGTCTGAAACAGCAGCGATATGTCATACAAAATAGTGAGATGGACGATAATGTTCTAAAACGGAAAAAAATACTTAGTTTATTTGTAAATTGTAAACAGCGATACAACTTAAAAACAATCCTGAAATAGCTGGATAGTTTTAGTATTTCGTGTTATTAGAATACCGCTAAATGACACAATACACCGACTTTTGTAGTGAAAATATGAAAATAAAGGAATTTTCTTACCTCACTGTTCGACCACGTGCAAAGAAAATAACAGGAAGTACCGGTTTATCGTGTATAGTTATCAGCGTCAATGCGGCGTAGTAGCCGTTTATGTAACGTATACGTTGGACGGGATGAGTATTGAATGTTCCAAAAACATATATGGAATACATGTTTTATTACCTGACCTGTTTTTGGAGACCACAATTAAACAGCATATCTGAAACAACTACATATTTAACGATTTCTTTGATGATGAGCTGTATATGCTTAAGCCGAAATAAAATATGTTCTATTCTGTTTTGTTCTGTTCTGTTCTGTTCTGTTCTGTTCTGTTCTGTTCTGTAAATACTCCTTAGGCCTACAACGGTTATTTCCAGTGGTGTAGGAGGTGAAACAGTAAAAAACTGTTGCCCACCTCTCCGTGAACTGTTTTAGCCCTGAATGGGGTCTATTACAAAATCTATATCAACAAAAAAAAACAGTCAGAAATGACGAATTACTAGTTATAAAGCAATAGGTAATAAAATGATCTAATACGTTGACATTAGTAAAATCGATTTTAACATTTCCGTGTATAACTTTAACGTACGTTTCCTTTAACCCGGACTTGGGTACATTCAAGATGTCGATTATCTCGTATTGCGTATTGATCTACAATCAATTATTGATTAAACCTAACTCTTCTATACGCCTATTTAAGCCATTAAAACAAAAGACGCGTCTATTCTTGATGGTCTGATTTCATTAAATAATAATAATAACAATATTGCTAGTCCGTATCACGTTTCCGATCGGGCTCGTATGATAACAGTAGCCTTAACAATCGGACACCCACAGATGGGAGGAGATAGGTGACTATACCAGGATAATAGTAGATTTATGTAAATCAGAATAATGTACGCGTTAATATATACACACAAACACATGCCAAATATAAAATATATACTCTATAGTTATTTGTAAATTAAATTCAAATTAAGGCTGGGTGTTCGGTTTTATTGTGAATTTGGATTCGGATAAAAAATGTGGCATACAATACGACACTGTCAATATTGGATTCATGTGTGAAAAGGAAAGGTGAAATAATGTTATTAACATAGGCAATAGTTTCCTTAAAATAACTTATTGCATGGATTAAGTGAAATCGTACTGATCGGAGTCGGTATGGATTTGGAAATTCTTATGCCAAAATTTCTGCGAGAGGAAACTCTACTCGAAGGTAAATAGAATTCCACAAAATAGCGTCATGAATCCACCGGTCTGGGGTGGTTTTTCACACACTGCCATGAATCGACCGGTCTGGGGTGGTATTCACCAACAATTCTTAAGAATATTCTTAGACACTTTGATACCTTTTTCAAGACTAAAATTTGTAAGCATGTGTGGACAACTAAATATAGTTAAATAAACTCTCACAATTATTAAATCTGTCATGATTAACTAGTTATCTAAGGTTGAAATTTGGATTTTCAAGCTTAAGTATAAGAATATTCTCAAAACTGACTGACTGACTGACTGACTGACTGACTGACTGACTGACTGACTGACTGACTGACTGACTGACACAAACGGATAAGAGAGTGAGTGAATGAGTGAGTGAGTGAATGAGTGAGTGAGTGAGTGAGTGAGTGAGTGAGTGAGTGAGTGAGTGGATGGATGGATGGATGGATGAATGAATGAATGAATGAATGAATGAATGAATGATGAAAAATGAATGAATGAATGAATGATGAAAAATGAATGAATGAATGAATGAATGAATGAATGAATGAATGAATGATGAAACGAATGATGAAACGAATGATGAATGAATAAATCAACGAATGAAAGAACGAACGAACGGATGAACGAACGAACGAATAAACGAACGAACGAACGAACGAACGAACGAACGAACGAAGGAAGAATGAATGAATGAATGAATGAATGAATGAATGAATGAATGAATGAATGAACAAAAGAACGAATGAATGCAATGGCTAATTAATAGCTTAAAATTATAATCATCTAACTTATCGCGTCTGTCGACATAACTAAGTAAAACATTCAAATATTATTAATTAACATCCTGGCGGAGTGAATATTTTGTTTGGGCTGCTTTTGTAAGAGTAATGTCCCATTAGGTGTGTAGAAAAAAAAAGATAAATGATAAATGACATTTCACTCTCTTAGAAACTGTGTATAAATGAATGTGTTCAAGTGTGTCATTGTTAATACAAAATCAAAAACGATTGAAAATATTTTATTATTTCAGATCCTCCGCGAAAGTACCTCGAGCCACACGACATAAAAATCAAATTGTATCTGCGGGAGTGTGAACGGCTCAATGTGATACCAATAAGTGCTTATCTACGTCATCCTAATAAAAATGCTCTGAAGATAAAGCATTATAACATCGGCCCGAATGGTGCACGTGCTCTTGCCGCAGCCATAATGGTAAGTCGCCGTTGTGCTAGCTGCCATTACAATACAGAACTAAAAAATACCACTACTGTGTTTATCATTTGTGGTTGTTTAATCACTTAATCTACTTTTTTTCAACAACATCTATAAATATATGCTTAATTACTAAAAAACTTCAATCAAAGGAAAGCACCTAGGCGATCGTGATTTTAGACTGGTTCTAGAAAAGTCTGCATTTGGTTTCCTTACACAATGATTAAAGAATATCAAAATGAACTGTCAAAATTAAGATAAGTTTTTAAGTATTTAAGTTAAAGTTACGAATATGTTGATGAAACAGGAACCAGAACACTTCCAACAACAGCCTCCTGTTTGTGGGAACCAGAACACTTCCAACACCAACCCACTGTTTGTGGGAACCAGAACACTTCCAGCACCAGTCCACTGTTTGTGTAATTAACTTGCATGACACATGGATCTCTGTTTGGTCGGCTGAAGTAAGCATCTGGTTTAACTGCGTCTTGGTTAACTAGCATGACACGTGGATCTCTGTTTAATCGGCTGAAGTAAGCATCTGGGTTAACTAGCATGACACATGGATCTGTGTTTGGTCGACTGAAGTAAGCGTCTGGGTTAACTTGCATGACACATGGATCTGTGTTTGGTCGACACATGGATCTGTGTTTGGTCGAGTGAAGTAAGCATCTGGGTTAACTTGCATGTCACATGGATCTCTGTTTGGTCGGCTGAAGTAAGCATCTGGGTTAACTTGCATGACACATGGATCTCTGTTTGGTCGGCTGAAGTAAGCATCTGGGTTAACTTGCATGACACATGGATCTGTGTTTGGTCGACTGAAGTAAGCGTCTGCGTTAACTTGCATGACACATGGATCTGTGTTTGGTCGACACATGGATCTCTGTTTGGTCGAGTGAAGTAAGTATCTGGGTTAACTAGCATGACACGTGGATCTCTGTTTGATCGGCTGAAGTAAGCATCTGGGTTAACTTGCATGACGCATGGATCTCTGTTTCGTTGACTGAAGTAAGCGTCTGGGTTAACTTGCATGACACATGGATCTGTGTTTGGTAGGCACATAGATGTGTGTTTGGTCGACTGAAGTTAGCATCTGGGTTAACTTGCATGACACATGGATCTCTGTTTGGTCGACTGAAGTAATCGTCTGGGTTAACTTGCATGACACATGGATCTGTGTTTGGTCGACTGAAGTAATGGTCTGGGTTAACTTGCATGACACATGTATCTCTGTTTGGTCGACTGAAGTAAGCATCTGGGTTAACTAGCATGACACGTGGATCTCTGTTTGATTGGTTGAAGTAAGCATCTGGGTTTACTTGCATGACACATGGATCTGTGTTTGGTCGACTGAAGTAAGCATCTGGGTTAACTTGCATGACACATGGATCTCTGTTTGGTCGACACATGGATCTCTGTTTGGTCGACTGAAGTTAGCATCTGGGTTAAATTGCATGACACATGGATCTCTGTTTGGTCGACTGAAGTAATCGTTTGGGTTAACTTGCATGACACATGGATCTGTGTTTGGTCGGCTGAAGTAAGCGTCTGGGTTAACTTGCATGACACATGGATCTCTGTTTGGTCGACTGAAGTAAGCATCTGGGTTAACTTGCATGACACATGGGGTTCTGTTTGGTCGACTAAAGTTGGCATCTGGGTTAACTTGCATGACACATGGATCTCTGTTTGGTCGACTGAAGTAAGCATCTGGGTTAACTTGCATGACACATGGATCTGTGTTTGGTCGACACATGGATCTCTGTTTGGTTGACTGAAGTAAGCATCTGGATTAACTTGCATGGCACATGGATCTCTGTTTGGTCGGCTGAAGTAAGCATCTGGGTTAACTTGCATGACATATGGATCTCTGTTTGGTCGGCTGAAGTAAGCATCTGGGTTAACTTGCATGACACATGGATCTTTGTTTGGTCGCCTGAAGTAAGAGTCTGGGTTAACTTGCATGACACACGGATCTCTGTTTGGTTGACTGACATCCGTTTGGTCGACTGAAGTAAGCATGACACATGGTTCTCTGGTTGGTCGACTGAAGTAGGCATCTGGGTTAACTTGTATGACACATGGATCTGTGTTTGGTCGACACATGGATCTCTGTTTGGTCGACTGAAGTAAGCATCTGTATTAACTTGTATGGCACATTTATCTCTGTTTGGTCGACTGGAGTAAACGTTTTGGTTAACATGCATGTCACATGGATTTCTCTGTTCGACTCAAGTAAGCATCTGGGTTTACTTGCATGACACATGGATCTCTGTCTGGTCAACTAAAGTAAGCGTCTTGGTTTACTTGCATGACACATTGATCTCTGTTTGGTCGACTGAAGTAAGCGTCTGGGTTAACTTGCATGACACACGGATCTCTGTTTGGTTGACTGACCTCCGTTTGGTCGACTGAAGTAAGCATGACACATGGATCTCTGGTTGGTCGACTGAAGTAGGCATCTGGGTTAACTTGTATGACACATGGATCTGTGTTTGGTCGACACATGGATCTCTGTTTGGTCGACTGAAGTAAGCATCTGTATTAACTTGTATGGCACATTTATCTCTGTTTGGTCGACTGGAGTAAACGTTTTGGTTAACATGCATGTCACATGGATTTCTCTGTTCGACTCAAGTAAGCATCTGGGTTTACTTGCATGACACATGGATCTCTGTCTGGTCAACTAAAGTAAGCGTCTTGGTTTACTTGCATGACACATGAATCTCTGGTTGGTCGACTGAAGTAAGCATCTGGGTTAACTTGCATGACACATGGATTTCTGATTGGTCGACATAAGTAAGCATCTGGGTTAACTTGCATGACACATGGATTTCTGATTGGTCGACATAAGTTAGCATCTGGGTTAACTTGCATGACACATGGATATGTGTTTGGTCGACACATGGATCTCTATTTGGTCGACTGAAGGAAGCATCTGGATTAACTTGCATGACACATGTATCTCTGTTTGGTCGAGTGAAGTAAGCATCTGGGTTAACTAGCATGACACATGGATCTCTGTTTGGTCGGCTGAAGTAAGCATCTGGGTTAACAAGCATGACACATGGATTTCTGTTTGGTCGACTGAAGTAAGCGTTTGGGTTAACTTGCATATCACATGGATCTCTGTTTGGTCGACTGAAGTAAACATCTGGGTTAACTTGCATGAGACATGGATCTCTGTCTGGTCAACTTAAGTAAGCATCTGGGTTAACTTGCATGACACATTGATCTCTGTTTGGTCGACTGAAGTAAGCATCTGGGTTAACTTGCATGACACATGGATCTCTGTTTGGTTGACTGACCTCCGTTTGGTCGACTGAAGTAACAATGACACATGGATATCTGGTTGGTCGACTGAAGTAAGCATCTGGGTTAACTTGCATGACACATGGATTTCTGCTTAGTCGGCTGAAGTAAGCATCTGGGTTAACTTGCATGACACGTGGGGTTCTGTTTGGTCGACTGAAGTTAGCATCTGGGTTAACTTGCATGACACATGGAGTTCTGTTTGGTCGACTGAATTAAGCATCTGGGTTAATTTGCATGACATATGGATCTCTGTTTGGTCGACTGAAGTTAGCATCTGGGTTAACTTGCATGACATATGGATCTCTGTTTGGTCTACTGAAGTAAGCATCTGGGTTAACTTGTTTGACACATGGGGTTCTGTTTGGTCGACTGAAGTAAGCATCTGGGATAACTTGCATGACACATGGGGTTCTGTTTGGTCGACTGAAGTTAGCATCTGGGTTAACTTGCATGACACATGGGGTTCTGTTTGGTCGACTGAAGTAAGCATCTGGGTTAACTTGCATGACACATGGGGTTCTGTTTGGTCGACTGAATTAAGCATCTGGGTTAACTTGCATGACATATGGATCTCTGTTAGGTCGACTGAAGTAAGCATCTTGGTTAACTTGCATGACACATGGATCTGTGTTTGGTCGACACATGGATCTCTGTTTGGTCGACTAAAGTTAGCGTCTGGGTTAACTTGCATGACACATGGATCTCTGTTTGGTCGACTGAAGTAAGCATCTGGGTTAACTTGCATGACACATGGGGTTCTGTTTGGTCGACTGTAGTTAGCATCTGGGTTAACTTGCATGACACATGGGGTTCTGTTTGGTCGACTGAAGAAATCGTCTGGGTTAACTTGCATGACACATGGGGTTCTGTTTGGTCGACTAAAGTAAGCATCTGGGTTAACTTGCATGACACACGGATCTCGGTTTGGTCGACTGAAGTAAGCGTCTGGGTTAACTTGCATGACACATGGATCTCTGTTTGGTCGACTGACGTAAGCATCTGGGTTAACTTGCATGACTCATGGATCTCTATTTGGTCGACTGAAGTTAGCATCTGGGTTAACTTTCATGACACATGGGGTTCTGTTTGGTCGGCTGAAGTAAGCATCTGGGTTAACTTGCATGACACATGGGGTTCTGTTCTGTTTGGTCGACTGAAGTTAGCATCTGGGTTAACTTACATGACACATCGGGTTCTGTTTGGTCGACTGAAGTAAGCATCTGGGTTAACTTGCATGACACATGGGGTTCTGTTTGGTCGACTGATGTAAGCATCTGGGTTAACTTGCATGACACATGGGGTTCTGTCCTGTTTGGTCGACTGAAGTTAGCATCTGGGTTAACTTTCATGACACATGGGGTTCTGTTTGGTCGACTGAAGTAAGCATCTGGGTTATCTTGCATGACAAATGGGGTTCTGTTTGGTCGACTGAATTAAACATCTGGATTAACTTGCATGACACACGGATCTCTGATTGGTCAACTGAAGTAAGCGTCTGGGTTAACTTGCATGACATATGGATCTTTGTTTGGTCGACTGAAGTAAGCATCTGGGTTAACTTGCATGACACATGGATCTCTATTTGGTCGACTGAAGTTAGCATCTGGGTTAACTTGCATGACACATGGGGTTCTGTTTGGTCGACTGAAGTTAACATCTTGGTTAACTAGCATGACACATGGGGTTCTGTTTGGTCGACTGAAGTAAGCATCTGGGTTTACTTGCATGACACATGGATCTCTGTTTGGTCGACTGAAGTAAGCGTCTTGATTAACTTGCATGACACATGGATCTCCGTTTGGTCGACTGAAGTAAGCATCTGGGTTAAATTGCATGACACATGGGGTTCTGTTTGGTCGACTGAAGTTAACATCTTGGTTAACTAGCATGACACATGGATCTCTGATTGGTCGTCTGAAGTAAGCATCTGGGTTAACTTGCATGACACATGGATCTCTGTTTGGTCGACTGAAGTAAGCATCTGGGTTAACTAGCATGACACATGGATCTCTGATTGGTCGGCTGAAGTAAGCATCTGGGTTAACTTGCATGACACATGGATCTCTGTTTGGTCGACTGAAGTTAGCATCTGTGTTAACTAGCATGACACATGGATCTCTGATTGGTCGGCTGAAGTAAGCATCTGTGTTAACTTGCATGACATATGGATCTCTGTTTGGTCGACTGAAGTTAGCATCTGTGTTAACTAGCATGACACATGGATCTCTGATTGGTCGGCTGAAGTAAGCATCTGGGTTAACTTGCATGACACATGGATCTCTGTTTGGTCGACTGACGTAAGCACCTGGGTTGACTTGCATGACACTTGGATCTCTATTTGGTCGACTGAAGTTAGCATCTGGGTTGACTTGCATGACACATGGATATATGTTTGGTCGACACATTGATCTCTGTTTGGTAGACTGAAGTAAGCATCTGGATTAGTTTTTAACAGTCGTTTAACAGTTTATATGTTTCGACGAGAACTGATGTTTAAGAGATGCAAGATGAATATTTTTCTCCAAGCTCAAGCACCTCCTCTGTATTTTTCCAGCTTATCAATGTCCAAGCTCCAGACTCAGGCTGCTAATCCCATGTCAGTTTGATTATAGTCGTGTTTTCAGGAGTATGTCAGAATGTCCAACAGTAAATCCGTGGTTCGCTATATCCATTATTAATCCTCATTTCTAACCCATCATAGATACGTTGTTTAGAAAAAAACTTTTTTCCATTGATATATGTCTGTGAATAAGGCAATTGTATATCCAAGATTTAAAAGTAACTGTAAGTCACAGCTCGTATATTTATAAATAATTATGAGACAGTCCAAGAAAAGATGCATGCTTATTTGTACTACGTATTTAGTTTCATGAATAATCACGACATTATCTAGGAACTGGTGCATGCTTAATTGTACTACGTATATAGTTTCATGAGTAATCACGACATTATCTAGGAACTGATGCATGCTTATTTGTTCTACGTATTTAGTTTCATGAATAATCATGACATTATCTAGGAACGAGTCCATTCTTATTTGTACTATGTATTTAGTTTCTTGTATAATCAAGTCATTATCTAAGAAATGATGCATGTTTATTTGTACTTTGTATTTAATTTCCTGAATTATCACGACATTATCTAAGAACTGGTGCATGCTTATTTGTACTTTGTATTTAATTTCACGAATAATCACGATATTATATTGGAGCAGGTGCATACTTATTTGTACTACGTATTTAGTTTCATGAGTAGTCACGACATAATCTAGGAAAGGGTGCATGCTTGTTTGTACTATGTATTTAATTTCATGAATAATCACGACATTATCTAGGAAAGGGTGCATGCTTAATTGTACTACGTATTTAGTTTCATGAATAATCACGACATTATCTAGGTCCGGATGCATGCTTATTTGTACTATGTATTTAGTTTCATGAATAATCACGACATTATCTAAGAACTGATGCATGCTAATTTGTACTATGTATTTAGTTTGATGAATAGTCACGACATTATCTTGGTCCGGGTGCATGCTTATTTGTACTACGTATTTAGTTTCAGGAATAATCACGACATTATATAGGAACGGGTGCATGCTTAATTGTAATACGTATTTAATTTCGTGAATAATCACAACATTATCTGAGAACGGGTGCATGCTTAGTTGTACTACGTATTGAGTTTCATGAATAATCACGACATTATCTAAGAACTGATGCATGCTTATTTGTAGTACGTATTTAGTTCCATGAATAATCACGACATTATCTAGGTCCGGGTGCATGCTTATTTGCACTATGTATTGAGTTTCATGAATAATCCCGATATTATCTAGGTCCGGGCGCATGCTTATTTGCACTATGTATTTAGTTTCATGAATAATCACGATATTATCTTGGTCCGGGTGCATGCTATTTGTACTACGTATTTAGTTTCATGAATAATCACGACATTATCTAAGAACTGATGCATGCTTATTTGTACTACGTATTTAGTTTTGTGAATAATCACAACATTATCTGAAAACTGGTGCATGCTTAGTTGTACTACGTATTGAGTTTCATGAATAATCACGACATTATCTAAGGACTGATGCATGCTTATTTGTAGTACGTATTTAGTTTCATGAATAATCACGACATTATCTTGGAACGGGTGCATGCTTTTTAGTTACATGAATAATCACGACATTATCTTGGAACGGGTGCATGCTTTTTAGTTACATGAATAATCACGACATTATCTAGGAAAGGGAGCATGCTTATTTGTAATACGTATTTAGTTTCATGAATAATCACGACATTATCTAGGAACGAGTTCATGCTTATTTGTACTATGTATTTAGTTTCTTGTATAATCAAGTAATTATCTAAGAACTAATGCATGTGTATTTGTACTTTGTATTTAATTTTATGACTAATCAAGACATTATCTAAGAACCAGTGCATGCTTATTTGTACTATGTATTTAGTTTCATGAATAATCAAGACATTATCTAAGAAATGAATCATGTTAATTTGTACTTTGTATTTAATTTCATGAATAATCAAGACATTATCAAAGAACTGGTGCATCATAAATTGTACTAAGTATTTATTTTCATGAATAATCAAGACATTATATAGGAACTGGTGCATGCTTAATTGTACTACGTCTTTAGTTTCATGAATAATCACGACATTATCTAGGAACCAGTGCATGCTTAATTGTAATACATATTTAGTTTCATGAATAATCACGACATTATCTAAGAAATGATGCATGTTTATTTGTACTATGTATTTAATTTCATGAATAATCACGACATTATCTTGGAACGGGTGCATGCTTATTTGTACTTCGTATTTAGTTCCATGAATAATCACGACATTATGTAGGTCCGGATGCATGCTTATTTGAACTATGTATTTAGTTTCATGAATAATCATAGCATTAAGTAAGAACTGATGCATGCTTATTTGTACTATGTATTTAGTTCCATGAATAATCACGACATTATCTAGGTCCGGGTGTATGCTTATTTGTACTTCGTATTTAGTTTCAGGAATAATCACGACATTATCTAAGAACTGATGCATGCTTATTTGTACTATGTATTTAGTTTCATGAAAAATCACGGCATTAACTAGGAACGGGTGCATGCTTATTTGTACTATGTATTTAGTTTCTTGAATAATCATGACATTATCTAAAAAATGATGCATATTTATTTGGACTATGTTTTTAATTTCATGAATAATCACGACATTATCTAGCTCAGGGTGCATGCTTATTTGTACTGCGTATTTAGTTTCAGGAATAATCATGACATTATCTAAGAACTGATGCATGCTCATTTGTACTACGTATTTAGTTTCATGAATAATCACGACATTATCTAAGAACTGATGCATGCTTATTTGTACTACGTATTTAGTGTCATGAATAATCATGACATTATCTAAGAACTGATGTATGCTTATTTGTATTACGTATTACGTTTCATGAATAATCAAGACATTATCTAAGAACTGACGCATGCTTATTTGTACTACGTATTTAGTTTCATGAATAATCGCGACATTATCTAGGAACCAGTGCATGCTTAATTGTAATACATATTTAGTTTCATGAATAATCAAGACATTATCTAAAAAATGATGCATGTTTATTTGTACTTTGCATGCTTAATTGTAATACATATTTAATTTCATGAATAATCAAGACATTATCAATGAACTGGTGCATGCTTAATTGTACTACGTATTTAGTTTCATGAATAATCACGACATTATCTAAGAACTGATGCATGCTCATTTGTACTACGTATTTAGTTTCATGAATAATCACGACATTATCTAAGAACTGATGCATGCTTATTTGTACTACGTTTTTAGTTTCATGAATAACCACGACATTATCTAAGAACGGATGCATGCTTATTTGTACTATGTATTTAGTTTCATGAATAATCACGACATTATCTAAGAACGGATGCATGCTTAATTGTACTATGTATTTAGTTTCATGAATAATCACGACATTATGTAGGTCCGGTGCATGCTTATTTGTACTACGTATTTAGTTTCAGGAATAATCACGACATTATATAGGTCCGGGTGCATGCTTATTTGTACTATGTATTTAGTTTCATGAATAATCACGACATTATCTAGGTCCGGGTGCATACTAATTTGTACTACGTATTTAGTTTCATGAATAATCACGACATTATCTAAGAACTGATGCATGCTAATTTGTACTACGTATTTAGTTTCATGAATAATCAAGACATTATCTAAGAACTGATGCATGCTTATTTATACTACGTATTTAGTTTCATGAATAATCATGACATTATTTAGGAACCAGTGCATGCTTATTTGTACTACGTAATTAGTTCCATGAATAATCACGACATTATCTAGGTCCGGGTGCATGCTTATTTGTACTACGTATTTAAGTCCATGAATAATCACGACATTATCTAGGTCCGGGTGCATGCTTATTTGTACTACGTATTTAGTTTCATGAATAATCACGACATTATCTAAGAACTGATGCATGCTTATTTGTACTATGTATTTAGTTTGATGAATAATCACGACATTATCTAGGAACCAGTGCATGCTTAATTGTAATACATATTTAGTTTCATGAATAATCACGACATTATCTAAGAACAGATGCATCCTTATTTGTACTACGTATTTAGTTTAATGAATAATCATGACATTATCTAGGAACCAGTGCATGCTTATTTGTACTACGTATTTAGTTCCATGAATAATCACGACATTATCTAGGTCCGGGTGCATGCTTATTTGTACTACGTATTTAAGTCCATGAATAATCACGACATTATCTAGGTCCGGGTGCATGCTTATTTGTACTACGTATTTAGTTTCATGAATAATCACGACATTATCTAGGTCCGGGTGCATACTAATTTGTACTACGTATTTAGTTTCATGAATAATCACGACATTATCTAAGAACTGATGCATGCTTATTTGTACTATGTTTTTAGTTTGATGAATAATCACGACATTATCTAGGAACCAGTGCATGCTTAATTGTAATACATATTTAGTTTCATGAATAATCACGACATTATCTAAGAACAGATGCATCCTTATTTGTACTACGTATTTATTTTCATGAATAATCAAAACATTATCTAAGAACTGATGCATGCTAATTTGTATTACGTATTACGTTTCATGAATAATCACGACATTATGTAAGAACTGACGCATGCTTATTTGTACTACATATTTAGTTTCATGAATAATCACGACATTATCTAAGAACTGATGCTTATTTTTACTATGTATTAAACTTCATGACTAATCGTTAGATAGTAACCTTACTCAGTTACTTCTTCCTCTAATGAGAACAGACATGTGTTGGTAACGAGTTGTAATATATACATGGGACACACGGCAATTTTACACGTATATCAAAGCAATCTTTACCCAGATGGACGCATGTATAATGTTGCTCACTTAAAAGTTTATGTAATTGATGTTGTGCTTATCGTTCGTTTATTCATATTTCATTGTATAATATGTATCAACATGTAAACGTTTATAGGTTGCTATTATTATGCTCTCAACAGATGGAGGAATAAAAAAAAAATAAAGGCAAACTTTCTGTTTTATAAAAAGAAAATTTTATTTTGTTGGGATTTTTTTCAGCTGGACACGGTTGTATCCTACCTGGACATTGAAGGCAACTCGATTACCCCAATTGGTTTAGCGAGTATTCAAGACGCCCTGTCAGAAAATGTCTACATTACACATCTCGTATGTATACGTGTCTCAACTCAGAATCTGAAATTTTCCTATTATTGTCTATCTCATTCTTAAATCTTTATTATGGATTATTTAACTGTTCGTGAGTGTGTATGTGTGTCGTGTTGTATTGTAATGCATAGTGTACTTATTACACAGGTGGTAATATAGATGTCCACGTCTTCCGTGACCGAGTAGTACAGCTAAACTATTACAGAGTGCTCCTTTAATGGTAGTTATGTAATGCTCCAACCTGTTAATTCCAAAAGATGATGACTGCTTAAGAGGGACGTACGGAGATTTTGATACATTTTGACGTATATATCAATTTCTCAAACTTAAGTTATATAATTATAGGTGATAGAATATGAAATAAAATTCCCTAGTTCGTTTGCAGAGCCTTACTAAGTTCAGTTTCATTCGATATTTACATAGCTTACACCAATTTTTTATTTGATTGTTCAGTCATGAGTTCTTTCAAATACTGAAATGTTTGATGAATTAAGATCAAGTTCAATGTTAAAGTTTGGTTTCAGTGGGTGTGTGTGTGGGGGGCGGGGGGGGGGGGGGGGGGGGGGTGTCAACATTGCTCATTGTTCATATATGTATATACACATATATAGTATATATACACATATATAGTATTTTTATGCTTTATAATACTTTCCCATTTTAGAACATTGCGGACAATAAGCTCGGTCACCAAGGAGCCCAACTTATCGGCCTGATGATGACCACGAACCACAGTATAGAAATACTCAACGTCTCACGTAAGTATGTGGTGGGTTGTACTATTTTTGTTATTGTACGTTCTAGATTATTGGTGGACTTAAAGACGTCAGAGTCGGGCCAGATGGCTCTTACATTAAAGGGAGTATATCAGGAAAAGACGGTGAATGTTTTGAAAATAAATAATATAATTATTTACTTGGATAAAAAGCATATCATTATCATTAACAAATACAATCCGAATAGTTTGGTATGTCAAATCCACCAAAACGTGACATAATCGATATTTAAATTGGAGTGATAGACTTGAAACGAAATTCCCGTTCTAAAATTAAACAGCACTTAAATACTGCTTGACGACCTTCGCGTCATCATTCGGACTATTTCTATGATTTAATAATTTACGCGTGTAAACCTGTATAACGGATCATCATGAAATCAAAATAAAACATATAACTTGTCACAAAGGAGGAGACGTAAGAGCGGCTGTTCGCTTTTGTTATTGAAGATGGATAAAGACAAAACTCAAGCAAATGAACTGTTTTATAGTATTGGAATATAATTGGCCATGGCTTCCATAATTTTGAATACAAACTGTGCAGTCATGAAAGGCATTAAGAAATAGTATGTTCATATCACAGACCAGTTTATAATTGTCTCTGAAAAATTTACCCGGTGAACCCTGGGTACAGATGTTCACAAAGATTTAAATCACTTTCCTTCGAAATGTCCACAAACAATGATCATTAAATGATGCTGTGACAGCGAAGTACTGCTATATGCCAAAAGTGGCATTCGATGCCACTAGAGGCACCGTCATAAAATGGAGGAAGCGAAACAGCAACATAAACAATTGTACTGAAAGAAAATAACTGGTCTCTCCAAATAACCTTCAAATGTTTCATTCAAGCTAATATTACAAGCCATAAATGGAGGATTGGCCAACGCACTTCAGATGGAAGCGATCTGTCGCGCCAACATACACAAGGCACATTATGCGTACAACTTTTATCTTATCTCAAATAGACTAGTATTTTTGCATCGGACATCTTGCATCATAAACCTCAAATGGAGGATTGGCCAACGCACTTTAAATGGAAGCGATATGTTGCGCAAACATACATCAGGCACATTATGCATACAATATTTATATCATCTCTAATATACTAGTATTTTTGCATCGGACATGTTTTGTGTTATAAAACCTCAAATTGAGGATTTGCTGACGCACTTCAAATGGAAGCGATATGTCGTGCCATCAAACATCAAACACATTATGCAAACAATATTCATCTTATCCCAAATGTACTAGTATTTTTGCATCAGACATTTTTTGTGTTATAAGATCTCAAATGGAGGATTGACCGACGCATTTCAAACAGAAGCGATATGTCGCGGCAACATACATCAAGCACATTATGCATACAATATTCATCTTATCTCAAATGTAATAGTAATTTTGCATCGGACATTTTTTGTGTTATAAGACCTCAAATGGAGGATTGACCGACGCATTTCAAACTGAAGCGATATGTCGCGGTAACGTACATCAAGCACATTATGCATACAAAATTAATCTTATCTCAAATATACTTGTTTTTTTTTGCATCGGACATTTTTGCGTTATAGAAACCATAAATGGAGAATTCTACTCAATCGTTATATATAGTGTTTAAGTTTAATCCGGGGGCTCACGGAAAAGCGGCTGTTCGCTTTTGTTGTTTGTAAGATGGGCAGCGTTTATCCGTTGTTTCTTTACTTTTAGACTAACTTTATTCGTTAGATGTATTTTGTAATAACCATTTACTCACTTATATGTATTTCTAAAAGACGATTCTTAAATTCAGGTTGTCAAAACTCTGTAATAACAAGAAGTGGTCACAGTTGAAATAGGAATCATAGACAGTGAATGTAAAAGAATAATTCTAAATGACTGTTTGGCAGGAAAACGTGGTGAAATTCTAGTAAAATTAGTAAATGTATTTGCTTGAAATTTTGGAGTTATCTGAATTTAGAGTAAGGTTTTTTATAGCCACTAGCCTATTTTGACGTATGGTAGGCCTACAGATACAGTGTTTGGGTGGAAGAAATAGAGCAAACATAATACCAGAAATATCATATTTGAAGTCCTGAGACTGGTATTCGTGATATTGGGTGTTTTTGTATGATTTGAGCTCATGTTTGTTCCATAATAATAATACTGTGTACGTACCAGTCGTATATGTATCTAAACACATGGATATATATTAATTCGCCTTAAATATATGTGTTGCGAAGATAATAAACTATGTTTAAAACTAGATATCAACTTATGTATAAAACAAGATACCTTATGTATAAAACAAATCAACTTATGTATAAAACAATATATCAACTTAATATGTATAAATGAGATATTAAATTGCGTATAAAATAAGATATCAACTTATGTATAAAACAAGATATTAAACTATGTATAAAATAAGATATTAAACTATGTTTAAAACAAGATACCAACACATGTATAAAACAAGATATCAACTTATGTATAAAACAAGATATCAACCAAAGTATGTATAAAATAAGAAATCAACTTATATATAAAAAAGATATCTACTTAGATATATACTTATGTATAAAAATAAGATATTAAACTATGTATAAAACAATATATTAAACTACGTTTAAAACAAGATATCAACATATGTATAAAACAAGATATCAACTTATGTATAAAACAAATCAACTTATGTATAAAACAAGATATCAACTTATGTATAAAATAAGATATTAACTTATGTATAAAACAAATCAACTTATTAATAAAACAAGATATCAACTTATGTATAAAACAAGATATCAACTTATGTATAAAATAAGATACCAACTGATGTATAAAACAAGATGTCAACTTATGTATAAAACAAGAAATCAGCTTACGTATAAAATAAGATATCAACTTCTGTTTAAAACAAGATATTAAACTATGTTTAAAACAAGATATCAACTTATGTATAAAACAAAATACCTTATGTATAAAATCAATCAACTTATAAATAAAATAATATATCAACTTAATATGTATAAATGAGATATTAAATTGCGTATAAAATAAGATATCAACTTATGTATAAAACAAGATATTAAACTATGTATAAAATAAGATACCAACTGATATATAAAACAAGATATCAACTTATGTTTAAAACAAGAAATCAACTTACGTATAAAATAAGATATCAACTTCTGTTTAAAACAAGATATTAAACTATGTTTAAAACAAGATATCAACTTCTGTTTAAAACAAGATATTAAACTATGTTTAAAACTAGATATCAACTTATGTATAAAACAAAATACCTTATGTATAAAATCAATCATCTTATAAATAAAATAATATATCAACTTAATATGTATAAATGAGATATTAAATTGCGTATAAAATAAGATATCAACTTATGTATAAAACAAGATATTAAACTATGTATAAAATAAGATATTAAACTATGTTTAAAACAAGAAATCAACACATGTATAAAACAAGATATCAACTTATGTATAAAACAACATATCAACCAACTTACGTATAAAACAAGATATCAACCAACGTATGTATAAAATAAGATATCAACTTATGTATAAAATAAGATATTAACTATGTATAAAACAAGATATTAAACTATGTTTAAAACAATATATCAAATTATGTATAAAACAAATCAACTTATGTATAAAACAAGACTATCAACTTATGTATAAAATAAGATATTAACTTATGTATAAAACAAATCAACTTATGTATAAAATAAGATATCAACTGATGTATAAAACAAGATATCAACTTATGTATAAAATAATATATTACTTTATGTATAAAACAATTCATTTGCCCTCCATCTGTATAGTGTGTGATACTAATAAAAACTTACTCTGATAACAGTTTTTTTATAATACCATACGACAACAGCAGAAAAGAAAAAAGATTGTGTAACAAAACTTAACTTTTTATTTTATAACGATACAATAACACACAGACACGTACACCAATAATACCACGTTGTAAATTAATAAACTGGTGTATATTCTTACAATTTGAATTTGACGATTTTTTCAGATAATGGATTCCGAGACTCTGATGCCTATATCTTTGCCAAAATAATCAAGGTGAGTTTAGCTGCGTATTCAGTCAAGGTATATTGCAAAAAGTTCAATCATCCACTCAATTGAATGATGATGTTGAAGGTTGTCCAAATGTTCGGCACAAAGGTTTTGAATTAAATATCAGTTAGAGTTGCATTTCCAGGTGTTGCAAATGCTTATTTTTTGGTATCGTGTTTTGGACAATTACCATCCTGTGGGGTGGGTGGAGAGTGGGTGGTACAGGTAGGTTATCATTCATGGATTATTCAAAAAGCTACATATGACTGTGTATATGGGGAAATCGTCAAACCTTCCCAGGAAATCAATATTTAACATCTTTTTCTCTTATTTCATTTAAAAAAATAAATACATAATTATATTTTTGATTCGGGATAGGTAGATGCATATTTTCCACGAAATAATTTCCTAGTGCTGGAATTACTAGGCCCTTGCATTGGTGTAATTCGTCTAAGAGAGCTAAGTGTTTATGTTAATTAGATATACAAGCGACCGTAAACATTTCTTCTTCTTGTACTTAGCGGGTGTCTACTTGAGACATTATTCTGAGAGCTGCCACGTCGGAGTATAATGCCACAGGCACATGATATGATACCCCATCAAGTCACTTTATACCCGCACCTGGCCGACCAGTCCTAGAAATAAATCCTCTTATGGCTGAGCGCTGAGCGAGGAATCTTCTAGTATCCATTTTCAAGTTCGTTGATATGACTTTGACCTGGCCGGGATAAAGCCACGACCTTCCGCATGACCTGGCCGGGGATGAACCCATGACCTTCCGCATGCGAGACGGACGCTTTACCCACAGACCATGCTGCGGTTTCAAACTTTACTTAAACAGGAAGCTGATAAAGGTTACTCTTAATTTTACCAGTGACTTAATTTTACCAGTGACTTAATTTACCATTGACTTAATTTACCAGTGACTTAATTTATCGGTTATTTAACTTACCAGTGACTTTATTTACCAGTGACTTAATTTACCAGTGACTTAATACTTTATTTACCAGTGACTTAATACTTAATTTACCAGTGGCTTAATTTACCAATGATTTAATTTACCAGTGACTTAATTTACCATTGACTTAATTTACCAGTGACTTAATTTATCAGTTATTTAACTTACCAGTGACTTAATTTACCAGTGACTTAATACTTAATTTACCAGTGATTTAATTTAACACTGACTTAATTTATCAGTGACTTAACTCACTGACTTTACGTATAATAAACAAAAAATCCAAATTACATTATTCCAAACAAGGATTAAATAATTTAAACAAGAATACTCCGAATTCGCCCTATAGTTACAGTTAATATGTTAATGATAATAAGATGCTGTGTATACTGTTTTAAAATATATATTTTTTTATTTTACTGTCTGTTACTCTTGGCTGACTGATCAAATTTATGATAACATTAGACAAATGAAGGGTGTCAACAACAGCCTCTGAGTAGGCCTACACCAACCCAGGCCTACATTGTTTGATTTTCTGTCAATATTGTAAACACTCTATTTTCAAAATAAAGTACACTATGTAAACTCTGCATGAAGTTTGATATAAGTATCCAATGTGAGGTTCTCAAACTTCCCATTTCCATATCAAACATTCATTATGTTTCATGCATTACATAATAATCATTTTAATATCAATGTACCGGTTACTTTCTAAATGTTTGGACTTAAGTGTTTACTTATAACCGGGTTTAATTTGTTTGGACTGATCAATTTTCAAATAATTTCGACAATAATAATATGGTTTTTTATTCATACTCATTTCGTTTATTAATCTGTTCAATGGCGCATCTACACTGTAAAAATAACCCTATTATGTATGACCATTTATAACAATATTTTGATAGCAACAATTCCTTTGGTTTGATAAGAAATAAAAAAAATACAGAGAAAAGTTTAATATGTATTAATGGCGAAGTTGTTTTCTCGTATTTTGAAACTTATTGCATTTATGAGATTTTAGAATTCTTTCAAAATGAAGTGTCAGATTGCAATGCTGCACGGCTCAATACACAGTTGCTTTATAATGATGGTAACACATGTCTGTGCTAAAATCCTATGTAATTTGGTTCAAAATATTTTCATAATGGTTCACAGGGACTGTGATTTCTCGTTGCAGATTAGGAGAACAAAAACTGACATAGAACATCACTGGTGCTACAAAAGTGCCTTATATTGAAATGTTAACAGACGGGTGTATTTAAAAGCATTTAAGGACTTCTATTAAAAGAACTTATGGGGTGTCACTGCACTGTCTTTAAAAACAAACAAGCTGGTCAACCTATCGGTCATTTGGTCAGTTTTATGTGCAGATACATTCCTGCTACGGAAAAATATCTATGTGAATTTGTTTTACCGTGGAAATCCTAGACCGTATTTTATTAAGAATATGGAGTAAAATTCAACTGTGTAGTGAAACATTCAGTAGTAGAATCTACGTACAGTAATAATTACTTTGATTAAAGGATATAAGTATGTCGTATGTCCCTGTAAGGATTTATGGTTTAAATCTTTAAATAACATAGTTACAATGCATTATTTTCTGTCATGATTCATTGTATAAAATACAATATAACGCAAATTATTACAACTTCTTATTTTTTATTATTGTTCTGTTCAGTCCAACAGGTTACTAAAAGAATTGGTTTTAGCTGGAAACGAATTTGAAGACGAGGCGGGAACAATGTTTGGTAATGCGATAGGTATGTAAATATATGTATAGTGACTAAGGGTTAGGTATGTACATGGATGTATAGTGACTGAGGGTTAGGTATGAATATAGATGTATAATGAGTGTTGGGTATGTACATGGATGTATAGTGAGTATTAGGTATGTACATGGATGTATAGTGAGTGTTTGGTATGTACATAAACGTATAGTGAGTGTTGGGTATGTACATAAATGTATAGTGAGTGTTGGGTATGTACATAGATGTATAGTGACTGAGGGTTAGGTATAAATATAGATGTATAATGAGTGTTGGGAATGTACATGGATGTAAAGTGAGTATTAGGTATGTACATGGATGTATAGTGAGTGTTAGGTATGTACATAAATGTATAGTGAGTGTTGGGTATGTACATGGATGTATAGTGAGTGTTGGGTATGTACATGGATGTATAGTGAGTATTAGGTATGTACATGGATGTATAGTGAGTGTTGGGTATGTACATAAATGTATAGTGAGTGTTGGGTGTGTACATAGATGTATAGTGACTGAGGGTTAGGTATAAATGTAGATGTATGATGAGTGTTGGGAATGTACATGGATGTACAGTGACTGAGGGTTTGGTGTGTACATGGATGTATAGTGACTGAGGGTTTGGTATTTACATGGATGTATAGTGACTGAGAGTTAGGTATGTACATGGATGTATAGTGACTGAGAGATATGTATGTATATAGATGTATAGTGAATGAGGGTTAGGTATGTACATGGATGTATATTGACGTAGGGTTAGTTATGTGCATTGATGTATAGTGAATGAGAGTAAGGTATGTATATGGATTTATAGTGAATGTTAGATATGTACATGGATGTATAGTGAGTGTTGGGTATGTACATAGATGTAAACTGACTGAGAGTTAGGTATGTACATGGATGTATACTGATTGAGAGTTGGGTATGTACATGGATGTATAGTGAGTGTTAGGTATGTATATGGATGTATAGTGAATGTTAGGTATGTACATGGATGTATAGTGAGTGTTGGGTATGTAAAAAAATGTATAGTGACTGAGGGCTAGGTATGTACATGGGTGTATACTGACTGATAGTTAGGTATGTACATGGATGTATAGAGAATGTTAGGTGTGTATATGGATGTATAGAGAGTTTTGGGTATGTACACAGATGTAATGTGACTGAGGGCTAGGTATGTACATGGGTGTATAAGGACTGAGGGTTAGGTATGTACATGGATGTATAATGGCTGAGGGTTAGATATGTACATAGATGTATAGTGAGTGTTAGGTATGTATATGGATGTATAGTGAGTGTTGGCTATGTACATGGATGTATAATGACTGAGAGTTAGGTATGTACATGGCTGTATAATGAATGAGAGTTAGATATGTATATGGATGTATAGTGATTGTTGTGTATGTACATAGATGTATAGTGACTGAGGGTAGGTATGTACATAGATGTATAGTGACTGAGAGTTATGTATGTACATGGATGTATAGTGAGTGTTAGGTATGTATATGAATGTATAGTGAATGTTAGGTATATACATGGATGTATAGTGAGTGTTTGGTATGAACATAGATGTATAGTGACTGAGGGCTAGGTATGTACATGGATGTATAATGACTGAGAGTTACTTATGTATATGGATGTATAGTGAGCATTAGGTATGAATATGGATGTATAGTGAATGTAAGGTATGTACATGGAAATATAGTGAGTATTGGGTATGTACATAGATGTATAGTGACTGAGGGCTAAGTATGTACATGGATGTATAACGACTGAAAGTTAGGTATGCACATGGATGTATAGTGAATATTAGTTATGTAAATGGATGTATAGTGAGTGTTGGTTATGTACATGGATGTATAGTGACAGAGGGCTAGGAATGTACATGGATGTATAGTGACTGAGGGCTAGGTATATACATGTATGTATAGTGAGTGTAAGATATGTACATGGATGTATAGTGACTGAGAGATAGGTATGTACATGTATGTATAGTGAGTGTTAGGTATGTACATGGATGTATTGTGACTGAGAGCTAGTTATGTACATGAATATATAGCTACTGAGAGTAAGGTATGTACATTGATGTAAAGTGAGTGTTAGGTATGTACATGGATGTAAAATGACTGAGTGTTAGGTATGTACATGTATGTATAATGAGTATTAGGTATGTACATGGATGTATAGTGACTGAGGTCTAGGTATGTACATGGATGTAAAGTGACTGAGAGTAAGGTATGTTCATGGATAAATAGTGAATTAAGGTTTGTACATGGATGTATAATGACTGAGAGTTAGGTATGTTCATAGATGAATAATGACTGACAGTTAGGAATGTTCATGGATGTATACTGACTGAGGGCTAAGTATGTACATGGATGTATAATGACTGAGTGTTAGGTATGTACATGGATATATAATGACTGAGAGTTAGTCATGTACATGGATGTATAATGACTGAGAGTTAGGTATGTACATAGATGTACAGGAACTGAGTGCTTTGTATGTACATGGATGTATAGTGAGTGTTAGGATTGTACATGTATGTAGAGTGAGTGTTAGGTATGTACATGGATGTATAATGACTGATAGTTAGGTGTGTACATGGATGTATAGTGACTGAGGGCTAGGTATGTACATGGATGTATAACGAGTGTTAGGAGTGTACATGTATGTATAGCGAGTGTTAGGTATGTACATGGATGTATAATGACTGAGTGTTAGGTATGTACATGGATGTATAGTGAGTGTTAGGTATGTATATGGGTGTATAGTGAGTGTTAGGTATGTACATAGATGTATAGTGACTGAGTGTAAGGTATGTACATGGAAGTATAGTGAGTGTAAGGTATGTATATGGATGTATAGTGAGATTTAGGTATGTATATGGATGTATAGTGAGCGTTGGGTACGTATACAGTTGTAAAATGAACATGAGATATATATAGAGAGATTTATAGTGAATATATGTTGTGTACATAGATGTATAGTGAACGTTAGGTATGTACATAGCTGTAACAAGAATGTAGGTATGTACATAGATGTATAATGAATGTTGGATATGTACATGGATGTGTAGTGACTGAGAGTTAGGTATGTATATACATGTAGCTGTGTAGTGAGCATTAGGTATGTACATAGATGTATATTGAGGGTGTGGTATGTACATAGATGTATAGTGACTGAGGGTTAGGTATGTACATGGATGTAGAGTAACTGAGGGTTAGGTATGTACATGGATGTAAAGTAACTAAGGGTTAGGTATGTACATGGATGTATAGTGACTGAGGGTTAGGAATGTACATTGATGTATAGTGACTAAGGGTTAGGTATGCACATGGATGTATAGTAACTGAGGATTAGGTATGTACATGGATATAGTGACTGAGGGTTAGGTATGCTCATGGATGTATAGTGACTGAGGGTTAGGTATGTACATGGATATATAGTGACTGAGGGTTAGGTATGTATATGGATGTATAGTGACTGAGGGTTAGGTATGTACATGGATGTATAGTGACCGAGGGTTAGGTATGTACATGGATGTATAGTGACTGAGGGTTAGGTATGTACATGGATGTATAGTGACTGAGAGTTAGGTATGTACATGGATGTATTATGACCGAGGGTTAGGTATGTACATGGATGTATAGTGACCGAGAGTTTGGTATGTACATTGATGTATAGTGACTGAGGGTAAGTCATGTAAATGGATGTATTATGACTGAGGGTTAGGTTTGTACGTGGATGTAAAGTGACTGAGGGTTAAGTATGTACATGGATGTATAGTGACTGTCCACATGGAAGTTGTCATTTGTCGTCCGTCCACAAATTGCTGAACTGATTTCAAACACGTATTGTACGACATGCAACATAATTACATTGATCAAATTGTAACACATTTTGTACTATTATCAAGAAAAATGGTCCAATTTGTAACGATTTGTCCAATTTGTTAACATAATTATGTTGTTCGATTTGTAATAATGCAAAACCTATAATGTCCAATTTGTCTCAAATATTGTTCAATTGTAGCATATATAGTTCAATTTGTAATGATATGTAGCATATATTGTTCAGTTGTAGCATATATTGTTCAATTTGTAATGATTTTGTATATATTGTTCAATTTGTAATGATATGTAGCATATATTGTTCAATTTGTAATGAGTTTGTATATATTGGTCCATTTGTAATGATTTTGTTTATATTGCTCAATTTGTAATGATTTGTAGCATATATTGTTTAATTTGTAATGATTTGCAGCATAATTTTTAAATTGATCAATTTGTAATGAGTGTAGCATATATTGTTCAATTTGTAATGATTTGAAGCATACATGTATATTGATCAATTTGTAATGATACATAGCATATATTGTTCATTTGTAATGATTTTGTAAATATTGTTCAATTTGTAATGATATGTAGCATATATTGTTCAATTCGTAATGATTTGTAGCATACAATTTCAATTCGTAATGATTTTGTATATATTGTTCAATTTGTAATGATATGTACCATATATTGTTCAATTTGTAATGATTTGTAGCATAATTTTTAAATTGATCAATTTGTAATGATTTGTAGCATATATTGTTCAATTTGTAATGATTTGAAGCATACATGTATATTGATCAATATGTAATGATATAGAGCATATATTGTTCATTTGTAATGATTTTGTATATATTGTTCAATTTGTAATAATATGTAGCATATATTGTTCAATGTGTAATGATGTGTAGCATATATTGTTCAATGTGTAATGATGTGTAGCATATATTGTTCGATGTGAAACATACAGAGAACTTATGTATTCCAAATCAGTTTTTTATAATTAAGTAATTTAAGAATATTGAACTTTAATATCCAATACTCAATTATTTTAGACATGTGGAAGACAAAGGTATGATAAATAACCCCATTGTGTTTTTTGTTATTTCTTTTTAAATTGTCCGACTCAAGGGAGGTAATCAGTGTAATAGAATCAATACAGATTCTGAATCCTCACACAATGATGTTACCATTATACATTGTTCATATTGCCTTTTGTTAGCATCTTTATAACTCATTTACTTCTTTCAGCATCCAATGAGACACTCGAGAGATTTGATATCAGCTGGAATCATATACGTAAGAAGGGCGCTGCAGAGTTTGCTCTTGGAATAAAGGTATATCATGAGTCTTATAATAATTCAGCTGGGCCCAGTTAGCTCAGTCAGTAGCGTGTCTTACTATCATTCCAGAGGTTGAGAGCTCGAAACATGTGATGTTTAATATATGACATTTTGTCTGTTGAGAGCTCGAAACATGTGATGTTTGATTTATGACATTTTGTCTGTTGAGAGCTCGAAACATGTGATGTTTGATAAACGACATTTTGTCTCTTGAGAGCTAGAAACATGTGATGTTTGATAAATGACATTTTGTCTCTTGAGAGCTCAAAACATGTGATGTTTGATAAATGACATTTTGTCTCATTCATCTCTCAACACCGATTCAAGTGGGAAGGTTATCAGTTACTTATGAAGACAAGTGTGCTCTCGTATTGATTAACCTTCCAGGATCTCAGGAAAATATGGAAACAAATGTAATAACTCACAATGTAACTCAGGTGCCATAGTTTTGTTTTAATCCATGAAATATTCCTAATTCCTGAGAATCCTTTGTCATGAAAATGACATCTAACTCAACACTTATAACATTGAAAACAAGCCAATCTGTGAAGTTATTTCCCTTGCTTTTTTCAAAAGATTTGAATCAGGCATTCTTAAGTTATTGCACTGAAACGCCCAAAAATATGATTTTTTCACAAATTAAAGGGGCATAACCGTAGAACAACAAATGCCACAACCCCTAAAATTGAACTTAGCCCGTTTTTTCATCATTATAAACATTGTATTAAAATTTCAAAAGATTTTATTTAGGCATATTTAAGTTATTGCAGAGTAAGGACTCTTTAATTTGTGATAAAAAATGGGGTTTCCATGCAATAACTTAAGAATGCCCAAAATACATCTTTTGAAAAAAGGTATGGCCTCTGTGGCTACATTGAATTCATCTCTTTCCATGACCACATGGCCCATACTATTATGTACACCATTCATCTGTTCCAATGGCAACTCCCATCATGGCTTCAATGCATTTGCCTTTACCCATTTTTATTGCTACCTTCAACTTGACATAATGTACATTTATCTGATTCTACGCTACATCCAGCATGACTACATATTTGTTTCAGGAAAATATTGCACTAAAGAAATTAAATGTAAGTTTCAATGGCTTTGGCACAGAAGGGGCAGTATTCATGTCGCAAGCTTTGATCACCAACAGAACGCTCCTGGAACTCGACATATCTAAAAATAGAATAACGGACATAGATGTAAAAATATTATCAAAGCAGCTGTCTCAGAACGAGACTCTGGAAGTTCTAAAGGTATGTAACATGCTGTTAACCCTTTACTCCATAGATACTTGTTTTCCCGCATCAATCACAGAAGACCTTTGAAAACAGTGCAGGAAGAGTTCAGATTGCTCGTAACGAGCAATCTGAACACTTCCTGCACTGTTTTCCACTCTGTTAGTTAATATAAACATAATTCACCCATTGCTGATACGTGGTGAATTAATGCTTTCAATATTAGAGGTGTCCAAAGGCATCTATATGAAGTAAAGGGTTAAAACTGAAGATATTAATTTTGAGAATTTATAAACATAAGCTTTTTAACAGATTAAAACTTATATCACAACACTGATAGATTTAGAAGTTTAGAGGAGTGGGGGTGGTGGGAGTAACATATATGTACATGGACACTTGAAATCTCACCTTCTGGTCTTTAGGGACTTCTCTGAAATTAACAATCTTAAAAAATATATATATTTCAAGGTATTCCTTAGCCAAATCTAGATGGACTAGATACATTTAACATTTAAAGGACGTATAGTAGATATTTCAAACTTTAAACTAGTCTGGAATTTTCTTTTCTTTCAGTAAAAAAACTGTACATGACTTATGTTGTTTGGTTTATGTAAATTTCTGACAATAAAGAAAGTTGATTTGATTTGAGTTGGTATCATAACCTTCTTGTGTTGGTATGCCTTATAACTCCAAATTGATTTGTTCTTACTGAACTCAAAACTTTTAATATTGAATGAAAACACCAGCCTTGGGTAACATGATATTTGAGTTTTGCTCCTCTCATTTTTTTATTGTATTGATGCCATTTACAGGTTAAAGGTTAAATATAAATGGTAACCAGTTTTTTGGGGGGAAGAAGAAGACATCACATAGATATACTTGAATCTGAGTAGAACGATGTCCTTCCATAGGTAACTAGTAAATTAAACTGTCTCTCACTTGAAGTAATAGGACTAAACTAGACTTGTACCGATGACCCAAGAGGTTAATTTATCTAAATGATCTTGAGATGATGGCTTGGACTACAAAGATATAGATGTTTTTTTCTGCTAGTTTCAATGACATACACTTACTGGTGTACTTCTAAAACATTGATTCTTCAACAGAAATATTGACCGATTCGTGGATATGTTCACAGTTAACCTGCAGAATATTGCATTTTTTATTTTGTCTCTTTGTAGATTGGTGATAATCTCATTACAGCTCTGGGTGCCATGGACATTCTAAAAGCAGTACTGCAATGTGAGACGTCTTCAATAAGTGTCATAGATTTTGGGGTACCAGTTTTATTTAGTTCTTCTTCTTTTAACCCTGCAATGTTATGTTTGAATGATATGACCAAGTGATTAAAACTAAAGGTGCCACAGTATTTACACATCAAAAATCAGTGTTTAACTTACTAACCAATCAAAGGCTACAACTCTGTCCAATCTGGTCGTATGTAGCCATTTTTAACATATTGTTAAAGCTGTCATTATCAATAAGATTCTGACCAAGTTTGGTTACAATCTGATGAAAACCGTAAGTGATACAATACAGTGTTATCTAACCAACATCAGCATTTTTTATCAATCAAGGGCCGGAACTATGTACCATTCTATTTGGATCTGGCCTGTTCAACAACAAGTCCAAGCTTTCATTATAGTCCAAGCTTTCATTATAGTCAACAACATTCTGACCATGTTTGATCCACAAACTTAAGGTGTTACAATGTTTACAAGGCAAAAATCAATCAAGGGTCATAACTTTGTCCTTTCTAGTCATGGTCCTGTATAAACAATTAAAAAATCTCATCCAAGCTTTCATGGACATTAACGTTCTGATCAAATTTGGTTAGGATCAGATGAAAACTGCAGGTTCAACAGTATTTACAAAAGTTGATGGCTAAATGATTTACTAACGGACAGACAGACAATTTACCATATGCACTTCAAGCCTTTCAAGCTATTAAAATACTAGTACTACATGTAATTAAGCATAAAGTTGAAGTGACCAACATCACATTATATGTATTGGTATTCTGAAAGTTTTGTGAACTCATCTTGTTACATTTTTTTAAATAGGGCTAAACCTTTTTCAACACATTACTGTACACCATTAAACATGCATCCAGTTTTATCGGTGGAGGAAAGACCTTAGGAATGAATCCGAGTAGAACCATCATAAATTTGTAAACTTTTATAGAATTTTAGAAAGCTCAATTAAATCCATAATACAAGCAATAAGAGGTTAATGGCCTGGAGACACCTTAGACAAGTCAGCCATGAAGGACCCATTTATTACTTGTCTTATAAATGATCACAAGCACACCAAACTTTCAAACCTGATAAAAATACTAGTACAAAAATCAATTTATAATTATGTTCTTTCAGGTCAATAAGAGATGCTCTCTTGTAATGTAAAGGGCAAAAGACTATTTCATACTCATTATTGATATTTCAGTCCACCAGTGTTGACCAGGGATTTCTGATGATTCTTAAGGAATTACAAGAAGTGAAAGATGTAACAGTAACATACGGCAAGGTACAGAATGTGTACGCAAACAGGGACATGATTCCTGTTGTGGAGAAACCTGATAACACAGACGAGAATGAAACCATGAGTACAATTGGTAAAGGAAAAACTTACATCGTTGACGAAGGATGGAAAGAGAGTGTATGACGATGGTACTGGTTCAGACAATGAAGATGATGTCGACGATGATGATGAATTTAATGATGAAAATTTAGACAACGAGGTGGGGGCTGTTACAGGGAAAGCAGAACCAGTCAAACAGGAAGCCCTGGTTACAGAACGTGCTAGTGTGGGTACACTCACGCCAGATATATGAACAAATACATAATCATTGTAATAGAAATATGCAATACCTCAATAGAGATTTTTTACATTATTGATTAACAAAAGGAGAACTGGTAAACAAAATGTGAAGATGTAAATTTCCTGACAGTGAGAGTTTAAAATTAGAAAGTATGTAGATTAAGGTCAATGTGGCATACCAATATCACACACCCACTATGTAGATTAAGGTCAATGTAACTAACCAATATCACACACCCATTATGTAATGTCCATCAAAGTACGTATGTGCAAGACAGAAACATGCAAAGTTTATGGGGAAAAGAATAATTCATGAACTGAGGCTGTGTTTCATAAACATGTATGAAACAATGTGTATCTTTCTGTTTCTGATTGGTTTCAGCTTACTTATTTTAATAATCTGTATTAAGTGTTTTGCCAACAAAAATTCATATTTCAAGAGAAACTCAATAAGTAAACCCTTTTTTTTAAAAAAAAAAAAGGTAAAATATGTAAAGTTGAGCAATTTCTTCTTAAAAGGATTAAAAAGCTCAAATGTAGGTCACAGTTATAATGATGTAAAGAACTGATCGATTGTGATATGGTTGAATACAATATTGAGCACATTAGTTCATATACAGCATGCAGTTTTACTGGTGAAGACCAAGGTGAGCATGAAATCGAAGCTGCAGTAATATAAGGTATGTAACTGAGAGACAGTGCCTTAGCGGATTCTTCAACAGAGAACACTGTGATGTTCTGAAATGTTATAAAGTAACAAACAGTTTAGTCAGAATTGATGCTAACAATTATGCAATCCAGTGTAGTGCATTTGCTCTTCTATATTTGCTTTAATGGTATACCAGTGTAAAAAGTTTTAGAGATAAGGACATTCCAGTTTTCGTTAGTTTTCAAATTAACTTCTGCTGCACCGAGACATCACTTCAAATTTCAAACAAGAAAAAGTTATATAAATTTTTAACATTGAAATTCTAAAGTAACACCAACAATTCTAAAATATACAGTTAACATTTTGGTTATCAATATGACAGCTGGTGTGTTTGGTACTGCTCTCTCTGCCTTTTGCAATGGCACTATACATTCAATAATGTTGTACTATGATAGAATATGAACAAGTAGACTGCATCCAGAACATTCACCTATAGTTATGTGACAAATACAGCTGCAATATTTAAGGTGAATATAAAGGGGACTATTAAATCCATATTGGTATACTACAAGTATAGAATATGATTAAACATATATGCTAAATGCAGCCATACTTTTCAAGGACATATCACGAGGACTATTCATTCAATAACGGTATAAAGAATGCCAACAAGTAGATTACACCTAGAACCTTCACACCTATACATACATTTTTGTATATACATTATTTTATATGCCAAATATAGTCATTATCATCCTTAAAACTTCCCAGTGCCATACTTCCCCAGCTGTACCATTAATGAGATATGGTTCCCCAGCTGTACCATTAATGAGATATGGTTCCCCAGCTGTACCATTAATGAAATATGGTTACCTTGTTCCAACTTTGTGCCAGTTGCGACTGAAATAATTATTTTTAGAATAAAAAATATAAAAATGTGTAAATATGTAAATGTTGAAGTACCTGTGTGGTGTATCTATCTTTTTTAACATACAGCAGTTGATTTTCAATTTAGTTATTTGCATATTTGTATTAAATTTTGTATATGTGTACAGTTATTTCACTTAATTATATAATAAAATATCCAAGGCATTTACCCCTATAACAATGTTACTATTTAATTAAAATACCAAAAAATTGAAACAAGATGCTCAAAATGGCTCCAACATGTACACTGGAGTAAAACAAATGCATTTATTAGTGTTAAGGTATGTTTTTTTAAGGAGTCATCTTAAAAAATCATCTGAAGTGGACACAACTGTTTTAATGGGTATTCAACCCATTAAAACAGTTGTGTCCACTTCTACTGAAATAGGCAAAATTACAAATCTGAAAAGATTTCCCGGAGAACATTGCGGACAATTTGTGATAAAATATGTTTAATGGTTTCTTGAGAAGAAATAATTAAAAGAAATGTTTAATGACAAGAAAGGAAGGACATCGATGAGCTGTATGCTACAGTAATAGCTCAGCTGCTCAGACGACATAAAAAGATGTTTCCCAGTTTAATGGATTTTATTATGGGCTGCATACATAAAATTATTCTTTTACCTTTTAAGGTTCTCAAGTAAAAGAATAACATGTCTATCCAAAAAATACTAAAGTGTATTTAATTTTCGAACAAAGTGGATACCATAATATGTCACTGTAACAAGATAAAAAAAATATACAGCCTGCTCTTAACTTGAATATTTTCGCTGACAAACCAAATGTTCTGTCAACGGAGCTAGCTGAACTGCTAACATATGTTTCTCTCCTAGCAGATAACGTTTACACTCCAACATCATAATTAGTTTATTTAACTGACTGTTTTTTGTGATTTTTGAAAAATCAACTTTTCACTGTTTTTTCTATGTTTATTTCTGTTAATATAGAAAAAAAATAACACTATAATATCAAATTGACATCAAAGAGGACATAGTTGATTAATTCTGGTTAAAACTGTAGACTGGAACTTGATATATTTTAAGTACAATGTACATAGATACTGGATTCAATGAGTATCAACTTTATCATCAACAATGAAAAGTGGTCATTAGAGAAGAGCACCTTAGATCACTCGGCCATGGAGGACCCACTGCATGTAGATTAAGGGCAACTTTAACACAAAAAATGTCATTTCTTCTTCCTTTTTTTTTCACTCTGACTCTTGTTTCACCAACATTTTCTTAAGTTTCACTTAAATCAACTTAAAATCTTAAAGGGAATATAAAAAAATTATCAGGAATGCATGCTATGTCTTAAAAAAGAAAATAGTTATTAAAATATAAAGAGCATCTCATTATCATTAATAAATAAAATCCGAATGGTTTGGTGTGTCAAATCTATCAAAACAGGACAAAATTGATATTTAAATTGGAGTGGTAAACTTAATGAAATCCCATTCTAAAAATAGACAGCACATAACTACTGCTTGATGTCATTCAGACTCTTTCTAAGATAAAACAATTTAAACTATGTGTAAACCTGTATCAATGGTGGATCTGCTCTTTTAAAAATGCCAGTGTACGCAACCTACCCCTAAGCTCCAATATATTATTAAAATTCATCATATTTCTACTAAAAACATGTTTGCCTGCCACTCTAAATTGAAATCCTTGATCTGCCGGTGTATAACAGATCAAATTGCAATCCAAATGAAATCACAAAACTCATATTATACATCACAAAATATGTTGCACTTTTAAGCGGGAAATCTATTTTAGTTTAACCTAGGCGCGTAGCCCAAGTTAGGAAATATCTTTTTAATATATCATTTTGACATGTAACAAATAACCTTTTGGCAATCTGGGGTCAGTGAGTATATATTGGCACAATATCTTGGAAAAAAATATTTATTTGCCAATTCTAAAAGTTTAAAAAATCCTGATAAATTACCTTTAACTGCATTTTGACTGGTTATTTGTGTTTATTTAATCACATCAATGAAACCATATGCAATTTTACTGTAGCCAGTCTAAATACATGATTACCTTTTTAAATAGATACTTAAATATGTTGGTGAAACAGGAGCCTGGATACATTATTGGCCAGATTTTATGGCTAATTGTTCAGTACAATTCTTATTGAAGTGGACAAAGGAGAAGCTCCCTGTCAAGTGCTCCAAGGTGCTGTCATCTCTGGATCTCTCACCTCTCATTGTTGAGGTATTGGTTAGTCAAGTTCTATCCAAATATTTTAACAGAGAAAACCAGTAACTTGTGGATTCATGTACATGAAACCAAGGTCTACTCACACAAATAAAATTGGAAGACATCTATATTATGTATTGTATTGAAAATTGGTATAACCCTATACTATTGAACGTGCAACAAGCAGACAGAATAAATGTTTGGCAGAGACACTGTGGTAATTGCTGGGTAGATATTAGAAATGATTGAATTCTGTCTTTTATTTGTAAAATTACCACTTTATTTCATATCTCTAAAATAATATTACCATTAGTAATATGTCAGTTGTACAAAATAACAAGATTTAAAGTTCAAAACAAATTTTGTTTGCAAGAAAAATTTTGAATAAAACATAATAAATTGTATATTTGACATGTGTAGATCAATTCATAGATTTTCAGAAACGTGTATTGAAGATTATGCTTTTTTAATAATATAAGCCAAATTTTTTATCTTAAACAAGTAATCAATTAATGCAATTAACTCCAAGAATATTTTTTTTTTTTATTTATTTATTTAATGATTTTAACAAGAACATTTATTCTACCTAAGTAATCAGTTCTAAATTATTGTTTCCTACCAAAGAAGCCTCCATTCAATGCTGTCACAGTCCAGGATTTCTATTTTCATTTTCAATATCACACGGCAGTAATAAGCTCAAATAATAAAGACACTAGAGCACATTACAATCAATCGATTCCAGGACTGTTATAATACACAACACAATATTTTCAATGGTCACTTGTACTTATTGTGTGTAATTCAACTTTTTTATTATCTCGCTAAAACAGATACATGTACATGTATAAAACATGTTTCATAATACTCGAGCAGAGGTCAGAATATACACAGTAACAGTAATTAGTTATACAAATTTATTTTAGCTCAACTGCGAAGAAAGCTCAAAGCTTATATGAACCGTTCTCAATTCTGCTCCTTAGTTAGAACCAGTACTGAGTTGTGTTTTTTTGAGAGGCAGCAGGTCAAGCTAGGGATCAAACCCGCAACTTCTGACATGAGCAGCACAATTCTTTCCACTACACTACCACCTCAGTAATTCATAACCAATACAAAGGGGAGAACTTATACCTCAACTTTCAGGTGAAACAGAAAACAACTGATCTTCCTATCTGGTTTGCTGGTACACGTAAGTTCAGTTCATGGTGACCCAGATGCTCTACTGGAGGGCCATTTTCTTCAGTATAGCATGTATAAACCAAAGAGTTTGAGCAATTAATCAAATAGAAATCAAAGCTGGTCAACTCATGAACTCATGCATAAACTAATTTTTCTTGGCTCTATAAAAAGTAACAGTAACAAAATGCAACACTTTGAATGACAGAAGGAAGCTGCAAAGCATAGCTGTTCTGATAATCTTGTAATGATAGCAGGACCCGGTCAAATTATCAAATTTTTTAATCTAAAAGTCAGACTCTGGCTCCAAGGACTAATAAAATGTGATTTTCAGACAATTTATTATAGAAATTGACTGCTTTTGCAAGAAATGGTGTTACGCTG
Organism: Panopea generosa; assembly: GCA_029582155.1. Lineage (NCBI taxonomy): Eukaryota > Metazoa > Mollusca > Bivalvia > Adapedonta > Hiatellidae > Panopea > Panopea generosa. Next base: position 46,749,693 of record CM055897.1, read on the forward strand.
CTTTTAAAAAAGTTTTTAATGTAATGACAGTACAATTTTCAACATCGTGATTTCGAGTCTGCGATTTTAGTAAAAATTTTGATGAATCTGGGCCCAACACTGGAGTTAAAGTTGAAGCTTCTGCACTCTGCAGCTACCTGTTAACTACTTTTTTAACATTATCAGAATCACTTTCCTCTTCCACCTGTTGACTTTCAGTACCAGTATATCTACCAGTTGCGGTGTCTGTTAGACTGACTAATGTTTGTTTCACATCAATTTCACTAACATTATCACTTGTAATATCACTTTCATCTGTTTACACCGGATTCTAACATACTATCACTGATATCAACCATCTTGCCAAGGTTGAGGAATCTACTGTTTTCTATTTCTCTCACTCTGAAATCTCCTTCTAATTGTGGCACAGTGTCCATCCCAATAACAATTAGATCTGGAATACAATCTTCCAGAAATACGCATACAGCCTCAGCATTTTTCAAACCTGAACAGTTTGTGATGTTTAAGCCCTTTAAATTTCTAAAAGAGAGAAACAGTAGTAAAGTTTAAATAAAATTAAACAAACATTCAAATTTACAAAACAAGAAATCACAGAATGTGATGATAAACATGTAAAATAAGGAAGAAGATGAAAAATAATAGAAAGCTAGAAACTAGAAGCTCAACACCTTTAATGAAGTCTATATAATGTTGGACCAAATAATAATTTGGTTGAACAATTACTGAACTGTTTCTGCAGTAGATGCTACTACCCCATATATAAGAAAATGTAAAGTCAACAGTAAAGCAAGTTTAAGCGTTTGAAATGGTTTTTGACTAAGAAATAAACAATTATAATAGTCCCGTAGTACAAGTTAAAATTAGTTAAACATAGAAGTCTACAGTTGAGAATAATAGTTACACACAATTTTATGCGACTATGATAACCGTATTTGAAAACAGAAATTGTACCTCGCAAAAGGGTCATCTACCGGTATTTTGACCAACATAGTTTTGCTAACATTTGATTTTCCCCAAATCATTATGAGGGCCTCAATGAAGATCGATTTCATTGAAATGAGTTCTCTCTTTAATGTATGTCTTTATTTTATATTATTATTATTATTAACATTATTATTATTAGTTTTATTATTATCTACCATCGGTCTTACGTGAGTTTATATAACGCTGCTAGACCCTCATCTGTAATTGCAGGATTATTGCTGATGTCGAGAAACTCCAGTGTTGTGCTGTACCTATTGTAGTCTCGTCATAAACCAGTCATTTATATACACCAGGTTACTGAGGTTAAGATACTTCAGATGTTCCAGATCAACTAAAATGATACAAGTAGATACACAGGCTGTTATGCTGAAAAAGGCTATGCAAACCACCAGGGTCTATATCATTATGGTAATTAAACAAAACTATCAGTTCAGTTAAGTTCAAAAGCAAATGCTATCAACACAGTGATAATTAACCAATGAAAACTGTTGTTTCTTCTTTAACATTTTAAAGGCACATCCCTGACAACCAATAACAATAATGGCATCATTATATCCAAAAGGTCCCCACCTAGGAGTTAGGGATATTAGTATCATAGTGTGTACAAATCACTTTTGATGGCATACTACTTCAAACTATTTTTGCACTGAACTATTAAACTGTTTAGAAATACTGAACAACATACCGAAATTGTCCATTCCATTCAACATCAATTCCGTGCCAGATGCATCAATGCCTTCAAGATGAAATCCCTCCACATACTTGTTTGGGAGGGGTATATTTCCACTGGCCGCTTTGCGTATCCAAATATCTTCGTGTTGAAATTTGGCACGTCCATTGCGTGCAGTAATGAAGGTTGCTGCAGCCAAATCAGGTCCCAACACCTTAAAACGAGCTTCTCGGAATCTAAGATTAAACATTATATGTTAATTAAAATGTAATTTTGTGTCTATAATATCAAATAGGATATAACTTTAACAAGAGCTCTCGGAGGGACAGCACACTTGACTATTTCAGTGCTGTTCTAAAACAACAGCTTTTCCAGGAAATAAGTACAAAATGGAAGACAATTAAAACTCAGGTGTTGTAAAATTAAGATTTAATTATTGCTTGTCAGTTAAAAATAAATCAGCAAAATAATTCACCAATACTGTTTATTTTCATTATTAACAATTATGTTTTTATGAAAACAACAAAGTGAATGGCTAATATTGCCATAATATTATTTAATTCAGCATTTGTCATTTGCTACATTTGTCTTTCAAACTTTAAAATTGCTTTATAAATTCATTAACCATTGCTGACAGACTTCTCCAATAGGTGTGCCAATACCTAACTAAATGCACACCATGTATATATAATAACCCTAAATACTTCAATTGCATGGCAAGAATAATATAAATTGGTCAAGCAAATCAAGAAATACTAATTTAACATTATCTGAAATAATTCAAGCAAGAGTTTAAAATATAGTGTAAGCTATAGTTGAGATGATCTTCTGTTTCAAGATTAGTTTATAGATACAATACAATCATGCACTACCTTCAAACCATGGTTATACCAGTTCTTGTTAATGGATCTATATAGTCTTGTACCAACACATAAAGTTTATCAATTCTGGATATCCTTCTCCATTCTAAGTTGTTCAGTTTTATATATATATACAATATAGGCCTATGCACTAACTTCACCTCACAGGGCAATATATTGGTACCAGTTCATGAAAATGGATCTATAGTTGAAAAAAATATTGTACCAGCATGCACAGTTTATCACAGCTGGATACCCTTTCATGAAAATAAAGATTAAACTTTAATAATAAAAAAAAGTGAAACAATTTTACCCCTTAGGGCAGGCCAATTTTGCCCCCAGGGTCATGGTTTTGAACAAATTTGAGAGAGGATCACAAACTGACCCTATTTGTCAAACATCTGAGATCAAAAGTCTTGTACTACAAACTTTAACCTGCTAAAAACCAAATTTTCTAAGTCTGAAAGGGCCATAATTCTACCAAAACACAACCCAGAGGTATGGTTCTTATCTCTGTGCATTCCATTGATGATGCTGAACACACATGTGAAGTTTCATTCATGAGTGGTTGCATAGATATATTACCTGATAAAAAACTTTAACCTGAAAAATGAAGTCCAAAAGGGCCATAACTCTGCCAAATTGCAACCCAGAGTTATGGTTCTTGTATCTATGTGTTCAACTGATGATGCTGAATACACACTGTGAAGTTTCATTCATATCGAACGAGTGGTTGCATAGATATCTAACTTGATAAAAAACTTTAACCTGAAAAAATCAATGCCAACCCCAACACAGACACCTACGCCGGGGCAAGTACAATAGCTCCCCTATTCTACGAATAGTCAAGCTAAAAAATTATATTTCTTATAACCAAGTAACATCTATAAGGAATATCAAACCAGCAGCATTTCAGTCTGAACTATAGCAAGTAGAGACAAGCATCTGTCTATTGTATCAACAATAAGAGCAGGTTTGTTTTAATATAAGGAAGATGCAGTAACTGTTGACAAGATACAATTTCTTGCAATTTTCTTCTTCTTTTTAAACTAAAAGTTTTACGCAAACTCATAATTTGTTGTATCACTTACTTTTGTTTGGTTAAGTCCATAATTGAAGGAAACTACATCATTTAAGATTAAGCCTAACAAACCAGTTCTTTGAGGGATTATCACAATCTAGTTGAAAAACATATATAAATGTTTCACAGTACATAATGAATATGACATTGTGATAAGTACAGCACAAGTGATTCTTACATATATATGTATTTCTCAAGTAACCAATAACTAATATCTGTGAAATTATTACAAGGAATATGGTATAATTGTTCAGAAAAAAATAAAAAAGTGTAAAGAATTTGGTAATGTCACTGGATATGTTATGACTCCTATGTATTCCTAATAGTATGGCATTCTATGTTATCTGGTAAAATGAATATAAATGGATCTCACTCTTGGTCTTCCCGAATTTCTTTTCTGTACTTCTTTGATTTATGAGCTTTCCAACCTTAAAGGAAGACAGTATTTGCTACAAAACAAATTGTGCATCACAAAATAAGTGTAGCTAAAACAAAATTTTATTCACAATATACAGGGTTTGTTTGAAAATTAAGCTTCATTTTTTATGCCATCAATGACTAACAGATGATCAACTGAGCTAACCGACCCAGCTACAATACACATGGTAACATACATAGAACCAAGTGAAAAGAATTCAGGATTTACATTTGAACAAAGGATAATCTTTGAAATGTTCTTAAATTAGTACTAAACAAAACAGCATGTGAAGTGGCTGGTCTAGTAGTAGAGTATCTGACCCAGGATCGGAGTGTCATGGGTTCCATCCTCCACCTAGGCTATGTGTGGTACTCTTGCTCTCTATTACTTTTTCCCATGTACTTAGTTCTGGTTCTATCCAGGAAGACTTCAAGTGTGATTTGTCTAAGTTGTTATAACTTGTTTCGCAATCGAAGTAAATTAAATAAGTTTAAACAAAGCAGCAGCTCTTCTTGTATTATACTGATGTCGGAAAAAGCACTAATATGGTAAAGTGATTTTATAATTTATAAATAAAATAATCATAATGGAGTAACATATTTAAACTTAAAAATGAAAGAATAAAAGCTGTTGGAAGACAGTGCATTCCACTGAAAGAAGACTGAACAACTGCAATGAAACAAATAGTTAAAGACAGTTAAGGGATACAGATAAATCAAAAATTCTCGCCTTGAAACTTTAAACTAAAACCAAAACAAGTTGACATTCAAACAATAATAACCTTCCACTGAAATATCATATCTGTCATACATTTTTAGCTGCAGGTCTACATCCCATACAAACTTTTTATCCCACAATGCTCGTCGCCTTAAACCTGTATCGACCAATACTGGGCAGGCTGCTACATGGACTCGTAATCTTCTACTGAGCAAACATCCACCAACAACACATCTCTAAAATAATTAAGTAATTGTCATCAAATGTCAACTGAGAAATGATAAATGATTCTCCACAACTTCTATGTTATCAGTGATTAAATGACAAACTTAAAGTAAAACTTTCATAGAAAACAAAATTAAACTTAATTTAGGTATGTTAGTGTGAAATATACAAATATACCTTATTCCCCAAAAGAACTCTATACTTCTAAAAATAAATATCAGCATGCACTGGTTTGAATTAAGTTTGTATAAGATGAACCACATAATAAGCCAATATGACAGATTAAATCAGAATTGAATTGAAGTCATGGGACTCCCCTTTGGTATGTCCCAAAACACATTGCAATTTTAAGTCGGAATATCATTTTGGAAAATCCCTTTTCAGTAAATTATTTTGGCATGTTTTAACAGATATCACTATGACATTAGGGGCTCAATATATCTAAGCATAATAATATATTTGAAAAAAAAGTTTATGGCTAATTTTAAAAAGTTGAAAGAACACATACATACTGCCTTTAAATGAAAAACAATATAATATACACTCAGTACATTAAAACGCACACTTCTTGTTTTTTTTAATAAAAACTGTTGCCGACACTTTTTCTTGCATTTATAATTTTTTCATAAACAATATTTTTTATTAATCTGTTTTTAAATTTCAAAATTAGTCAACCGTAACATATTTATTAGAGCATAACGAAAACTGTATACTTTTTCAAATTAGACATGTTTTTTCAAAAGATTTTAAAACACTTAAAAATTTATATCATTACATTAAGTTTTCCAAGTTTATGTGCATATTTTAATGTACTGAGTGTATATAGAAACTAACAAACCAAGAACACCATCGTAAAAACAAGAGTTACCAGAAGACAACAAAGCTTGCCTATGGGATAAAACTCACCACCCATGCAAAAATTGAGATTGGAGGCAAACATCAAAACTTAAATGCAACTAAACGCAAAAAGTTTAACATGGGTGTCTACAGATGACGATGCTGGGGTCATGGCAATAGCTCTCCTGGACATTCATCCTGGCAAGCTCAAAAAAGCAACTAATGAACAACACAAAATTATTCTTGTGACAGATGTTTTGAGAAGTGGTTTTGTTGAGTCCTGAATATACTGCTGGCAAAAAAAGCAATCAGATTATGGCAATAGCTCTTTTCAAAAAAGACAAATTTAACATTGGACCCAGGATCAGCCGGTTGTGGATCGTGGTTTTGATCTTTAGTCACACATCACAGTCATGTGTAGCGTCCTTGAGCAAGACACTTTATTTGCACAAATGGTTAGTATTGGTTCTACTCGGGAAGACTTCGAGATTTTCACCAGTTGTAAGCTCTTGTTTCACATCTATACATGTATATACTGCCACACACATGAACAACCTCATTTCTACATATACTGCCACACACATGAGCAACCTCATTTCTACATATACTGCCACACACATGAGCAACCTCATTTCTACATATACTACCACACATACGAGCAACCTCATTTCTACATATACTGCCACACACATGAGCAACCTCATTTCTACATATACTACAATACACACATGAGCAACCTCATTTCTACATAATACTGCCACACAAATGAGCAACCTCATTTCTACATATACTACTACACACATAAGCAACCTCATTTCTACATATACTGCCACACACATGAGCAACCTCATTTCTACATATACTACCACACACATGAGCAACCTCATTTCTACATATACTGCCACACACATGAGCAACCTCATTTCTACATATACTACAACACACATGAGCAACCTCATTTCTACATAAAACTGCCACACACATGAGCAACCTCATTTCTACATATACTACCACACACATAAGCAACCTCATTTCTACATATACTGCAACACACATGAGCAACCTCATTTCTACATATACTACCACACACACGAGCAACCTCATTTCTACATATACTGCAACACACATGAGCAACCTCATTTCTACATATACTGCCACACACATGAGCAACCTCATTTCTATATATACTGCCAAACACATGAGCAACCTCATTTCTACATATACTGCCACACACATGAGCAACCTCATTTCTACATATACTACCACACACACGAGCAACCTCATTTCTACATATACTACCACACACATAAGCAACCTCATTTCTACATAATACTGCCACATACATGAGCAACCTCATTTCTACATATACTACCACACACATGAGCAACCTCATTTCTACATATACTACCACACACATGAGCAACCTCATTTCTACATATACTGCCACACAAATGAGCAACCTCATTTCTACATATACTGCCACACACACGAGCAACCTCATTTCTACATAATACTGCCAAAAACATGAGCAACCTCATTTCTACATATACTACCACACACATGAGCAACCTCATTTCTACATATACTGCCACACACATCAGCAACCTCATTTCTACATAATACTGCCACACACAAGAGCAACCTCATTTCTACATATACTACCACACACATGAGCAACCTCATTTCTACATATACTGCCACACACACGAGCAACCTCATTTCTACATATACTGCCACACACATCAGCAACCTCATTTCTACATATACTGCCACACACGAACAACATCATTTCTACATAATACTGCCACACACTTGAGAACCTCATTTCTACATATACTACCACACACATAAGCAACCTCATTTCTACATATACTGCCACACACATGAGCAACCTCATTTCTACATAATACTGCCACACACATGAACAACCTCATTTCTACATATACTGCCACACACATGAGCAACCTCATTTCTACATAATACTGCCACACACATGAACAACCTCATTTCTACATATACTGCCACACACATGAGCAACCTCATTTCTACATAATACTGCCACACACATGAGCAACCTCATTTCTACATATACTACCACACACATAAGCAACCTCATTTCTACATATACTACCACACACAAGCAACCTCATTTCTACATATACAGTCACACACATGAGCAACCTCATTTCTACATATACTGCCACACACACGAGCAACCTCATTTTCGAGGACTGAAGATGTTTGGGTTCTTGAACAAACATTTCTCTTTCTTTCTTCACTTCCATGAATTGATTATTTTAGGATGCCTCATTTCTTAAGGAGGTTTACAGACAGTTTTAAATGAATCTTTTCCGAAAAATGGCATGCATTCGCAGTATCTTACCTAAATGTCACTTCAATCACACTAAAATTGTAACAGTGCACAAAAGTCAGAAAGGGAAAGTAAATAAAAGATAGGAAACATATAGGTGGAGGATAAAAGAACAAACCATTTCAGAAACTGTGACAGCAGAGATTAGATCTTTCAGCATAGCTCCGCAACTTTCCTGGACTTACTTGCAGTCATTGTTTATACTCTTTGGAAAGAGAGAGAATTAAATCCCTTCTTGAACAATAAGACAAACTAGTTATATTTATTTGTACATCCGGCACAAAATAAAAAATCTTGTACCAAGGAGTGGGCCTCAGCTACTATGGTTGGTAGACTGTTCCTAACAGATTCTGATTAAGGGAAGAAGCTATACTTCTAATAGTCAGAAGAGGGACTATATACCCTGTACTTCTTTGGGTGATCTGATCAGGCTAGTAATTTGTAGTCTGAAGCAGGGATGCCAACAAAGTATTTTATAACTTTATAAAACATTGTAGCTGGTGCTCTGCATCTCAAGTATATCCCACTTAAGATGGTCCAGAGTAGATGTAATGCTGCCTGTGTTCCTGTACTTATTTATGGTGTATCTACCAGGTATTCCTTGCACTGCCTAAAGCTGTTGTACTACATGTATGTGGGTTCCAGAATGTACTGCAGTCTAGCGTAGGTCACATTATGGAAAAACATGCTAAACCCTTTGTTACTTCATTACTAATGCATCGATTTGTGTGTAAGAAACTGATAGAACTATGCCATGTTCACAGTCTTTCTCCAGGATTGTTAAATGCAGCTCCTTGAGGTCTCCTCATAACAACATGGGAGCATGTCTTCATCTATAATACATACATGTACGTCACTTCAGTCACACTTGATTATTATGTTACGGTTAGGAACTAAGTAGTCTGTACTTCTTCTGATGGCCTGGTCTAGTTCTGTTGGAGGCTGGTAGTAGGTAATCTGAGGCAGGGATGTCAACAAGGTCGTTCATAATCTTGTACAACATTGTAGCCTGGGCTTTGGTGCACCGTGTCTCAAGTGTATCTCACCTTAGATGGTTCAGCATAGATGCAGTATTTTTTCACCATTTTGGGAAGATGACCCATAACCTTGGAATTAGGAATTTTAGCGGCGTTTTCAGTAACATTGGGAAAACTTTTGCATTAAATATATTTGTTTAATAAAATGCATGCACTTACTTCTCTCGCCATTTATTAAAGAATCAATTCAATATGGGGAAAACATTTTTTATCTTATCAAGGAATTATGGCAAGTTTCAATTTGCTATCAATTGGGAATTTTTACCACTCAAATGGAAACATACAATACTATTTGCCATTGGGAATATGACTCAATAACAGCTATAAAAATGGCTGGGAAAAAACTGAGATGTAACACTGCTTGTGTTCCTATATCTATTTGTGGTGTATCTAGCAGTTCTTCTTTGTATCGCCTCAAACTGTCATAACTGGTCTTGTGTACACGGGCTCCAACCTGTACTACAGTCTTCTAGTGTCGGTTGTACCATTGAAAAGTATTGTGAAGCTTTTATTGTGTCATTACTGATGCATAGATTTCTGCGTAAGGCAAGTGGACTGTTTGCCTTTTTCACAGTCTTGTGTATATGCTTCATCCAGGATATGTTGTATGATGGCTCTAACCAGAGGGCAATGTCTCCTCTGTAGCTAGGGTACGTCCTTTGAGCTTGTAGTCAGAGATGAGAGGTTTCCTTTTTTTTTCCTATGTTCCCGAAGGATGCTACACTTCACCTGGTGAAAATCTATACCCTATGCTGCTTACCAACTCTTGGAGGTCTTTTTACAGGACACAGCAATCTGACTGTGACTGAATCTCTCTGTAGATAATGCAGCCATCTGCAAAAAGTCTGGTCTTGGAGTGAACACAGTCTTCTATAGGGTACTCCATTAACTACTTGTACCTGGTCAAATGTAGCACCATCCACTATAACATGTTGTGTTCAGTGCGATCAGATGCCTTACTGAAGTCGGAGATGGCTAGGTCATGTTGCTTGCCAGTTTATGGAGACTGGTCAGTATAAACTGGCCTTTTATCTTTCCACTTTCCTGAAGATTGCTGTAATGTTGGCTAACTTCCACTTGTCTGGAGCTTGTAAAACTGCCAGAAGGTAGCTTGGAGTGGCGCAATATCTGTGAATAGTTCTTTCAGAAGTCTTGTTGGAATCATATTTGATCCAGAAGCCTTGGGATTCATCTTCATCAGTATTGAGGTTACATCCTGGATCGTGACATTGATGTCTAGCATCATTTTGGATGGTGTGCCTTTTGGATGTGGTATTTCATTAGTATCCTTTTGTGTGAACAAAGACTGATACTGACGATTCAGAATGTTTGCCTTGCCCTTGGAGTCTGAATGAAGTCTTCCATTTTTTCTATGCCACAGCCATCCTATCTCAGCGACTTGATATATATCCAGAACCTCTTCTGTTTTTTTTGCATATGAGTCACCCACTTCTTTCAATCCATCTATGTTTCTCCAGTAGGCTTTTTGTTCAGCTTTTTGTGCTGCAGCTCTGACCTCGATGTACTTGGATCTATCTTTAGCTTTCTCTGAAGAGATTGCTCTTTATCCCATGTATGGATCTGACAGATCGGTCCATCCAGGATTTCTGTAATTTGGATGGTATGTCTAGGAAACAAAACTTCTTAAAAAAGTAAACTTGATCTACATTTTTAAATTAAATAATTATTGTATATCATTATCATATTATATGCATATGGTGCCGTAACCTGTTTTCGAGCGTCACCTGAAATCGATCACTTCCCAGAATTACGAATATCGCGCACGCGTATTTCAACTTCCTACACTATTGGCAATATTTACAAACAGTATCCACGTGGTCATTGAATGCAAAGAAAAATATAAAAAAGAATGCTTCCGATAGAAGTGAGAAAGTCATTTTATGGTACAGACCTGAAAAAATGTATTTCTCACTAGGTCCATTTTTCAGTTTACATAAAACCTCGACAAATGCTAGGTTTGTTTACGAATATCGATTTCATACACGTCTGCTGAAAACTGATGCAATACAGGTCAAGGTCGAAAGTTATAAAATATTTCGCTTGTGCATGTCAGAAATTATCGAGGTTCTGGACGAGTGACCTTCTTATAGATTTTTTTTAAGAATGAGATTGAAATTAACTAGTACAGGACCACATTTAAATGTAGTAACAGTTGAAAAGGTTTGTTATAAGAAGTGGATAACAAGAGGTGGTTATATAAAGAATAAATCATAAAGTAGCAAATAAAAAAGAAGATATATATATATTTTAAATCAGTGTTTTTATTTGGTTACTATGATTTTTAAAAAAAATAAAAAGTAAATTTTTTTAAAAACCTCATGCTATTAAGTTAATTGATATTATGATGAAATTAACCTATTGAGAAATATTTATTCATGTTAAAGGTTATGCAGTTTTCTCTGCTTTCATTTATTTGTGCTTTTGAAGCCATGTGTCATTTTAGTTTGACACATTACATCATCCTATCATGTGCTCGATATCAGGTGCCGCCATTTTATTCAACGTATACTGGGTCACCATGATCTAACGTGAATGGTGAAGTCAATGGGCATGTATTTGTAATTGTTTTGGTAGAAAATAATTATTTGATAGTTATTTTAACGTTGTATACAAGCATTTAGTATCAAAATCCGTTTTGCATTGAAATATTTTAGCAGCGATTATTAAGTGATCGATAACCGGTAACACAATCATACTGAAGAAGAAACTGTCGGCGTTAAAAAATAACAATAAATGAAATACAAAGTAAAATAACCTGTAACGATCTAGACATATTATTCGTTTCAAGGAAGCTGTTCAATCAACAAGTATGATTTTTCTCAGGTAGGTTTCATACGTCATTCATATTTTCGTTGATACTTTATTTTGTAAAAATTAGCAGATGATAAAAATTGTTGTTCCTCAAAGTCATGCTGCTTACGGTAACAATAAAATGTATTTGTACATTACTAATGAACCCTAATATACTATATAATTTTCGGATACAACCTAGTATCATTTATAGTAAAATAATAATTAATTGTAAAAAAAAAAAAACGTGTTAACAACCCAATTATTATAATAGAATAATGTTTAAATAAAGTTTATTTTCATTAAGGGTTTAAGCGGCCTAACTGATGTAAACAACGTGCAAAATGGTCAGACTTAAAAGCCGGTAGTAAATTAAATACTTATTTGTCACCATATATCTTATATAAGTGGATTTAAAAAAAATGATTATGCATCTATATTTTATTATACAAAAACATGTATGTATCTAATTTCTGAACAATATCATTATCACAATGTCATGTGTTTTCGTGAGTTTTGCATAGTTTGGTCAAAGAATTCTATAGAGAAGGAAAGGCAACTGATTGAGATTTTTTGTGAACGCTCGCATATTCACGCAATATCTCGTTTTCAATTATCTTAACTTTCATTCATCTCAGGAATACAAATCAAAATTCTAACATTGTAGAACGGAATTTTACCCAAACAATACCATTCCCAGCAATTTTTTTAAAATTGTTAAAATATACTGGTCATACCTAATACCGCGAGTCTAAAATAATTTCAACAATGTAATGAATGGCATCAATACTAAACAGTAATAATGTTACTTAAGTGTACTCAGTAAAAAACAGTTGCTGATACGAAATGCAAACAAATGCCGACGCTAACGGAAGTTGGAGCTTTGCGCATGTCTTCCCAGATTATTATTATACGGGTATTCACGGTAATAGGTATATTGCTGTAGTATGTATACAAGGGATACTTCTGATTTCAAAGTTTGTATACTGCAGCTAAAATAACAAATTACGAGAATTTTACTTCAAACCTCAATAGCTTTAATTCAAGGTCATTTTGTGTGATCAAATCATTTTAAAACGACTAAAATTGCATATAACTTACATTTTAATAGAAGACATTAGTTGCCTTTGAATTATGAATTGTTAACTTGCCAAATTATTTATCCTTCATGTGCTATTTTATCAACATTGGTCAGGAGATGCAACTTTCCTATCCTTTTATATAAGGCCTTGATATATGATGTTTTGAATTTTGGACAATGGCATTTAGGGTTTATGTAGAACATTTTTCAGCTCAGGTAAATTGTCCACACTAAATTCCAGTATTAATTACTACAATGTGCTGAATTGTTACCTTATTTTACCTGATTACACATTTTTTTATCCAATTAAAGTTTTCTTATTTTGGTTTTAAAGTGAAACAAAGTGGTGAGACTTATTTATTGTACATGGATTGTGAGACAGGTTTTATATAATGAAAGACAAGTCACTGGTCTGATGTTCTACTTCTATACCACAGGCTTCACAAGTCTTCTAAATGTCACTCATTCTTATTATCTATGAGCATACTCCCCAATTAAGCGAATAAAAATTAGTATAAACAAGATCTGTGAGTTGACTGTGATACTGAGTGTAAATTAAATGGCCCTGGTAGTTAAATACATGTAAGAACTGATTTAGTTCTCTTAAACTGGCCTGATCATATAATTATTCTTTGAGTTGTTTTATTATTCTTTGAATTGTAATAAAAACTTATTGTCCATGAATTATTCTAATATGCTATATGATTGATTGATTGATTGAATATTTAACATCATTTTTATGCCATCGAGGGCTAACAGATGATCAGTTAACCTACCCACTGTTTCCTGGGATCCTGAAAATCAGCTGTGAGAGACGACTGATAATGCCACACAGTGTCATATATCAGTCATCACGGAGACTGTTGCCAGGCGGGGATTCAAACTCCCAACCCCTGGATTGATAGTCAGATGCATAACTGACTGAGCTGAACAAGCCCAGCCTATTATGTTACAATGGATCTTATTGACCATTTCAGAATTTTTTGTATTTTAAATAAATCATTTAATGTTTATACTCCATTTCCATAAAGGGTCCGGTGACAAATAGTATTTGAACTGGAGTTATTTTTGTGTTTCTGTCTGTATACGAGGGGGGATCAGAAAGTTTGTAGACTTTTGCCAAAATTTTTTTATTTATCATTGTATTCTTATAATTCTCAGGGTGCCGGTGCCACTACATATTTGAAGTAATTTTGCAAAAATTTGACCATTTTTTATCATTAGTTTATTTTCTAAAGTAACTATGGAAACGTCGATTTATGTAGATGGGGCAGTTTTTGCTTTTGTCCTACCTATACTATTTAAACAAGTGTAGCGCTGCCAAAATGGGTTTCATTTTTAAATAAAAAATATCAATATGTGCTGTATCTTATGCTTGTTTACATCCATTAAAAAAATGCCACCAATTATGCGCATCTCAACATGACGTCAATATTATGATGTTACAGTATGCCATTTTGTTAGAATCAAAATGACGTCGGGGCACTTGAAAATGAATTATCACACGGAATACCGCAGTTCCGTAAAGTTCTGCTCCATGTTAGATAATACACCTGCTCAAACAGAAAAATAAAAGTATGTACAGTGAATTTAATGTTTCAAGGTCTCTAGTGTTTTAAATTTCACAAAATTAATGTTTTTTAGAATGCCGATAATCAGTCATTAAAAAGGAGCGAACGGAAGTCGATTTGAAGACATATTGCAATTAAAGCATGTTTTACAGAATGTTGTGTTCTGAATACTATCTTCGGATTTTGTTAACATGTTCACTCAATGGTGTAAATGGTAGCAAAAATGAATAGACCATGGAGGAGAGTATTTTGAGAAAGAGTGATTCAGTAAATTTAATACAAAAGCACCTATTTAAAATTTTGACATTGGTTTTTGTTGAATACAACGTCATCATTTTGTCCCGACTTATATAACTGCTATGCTTTGAATAGTGCCTTATTTTCTTAATAGTTGGCGTATCATGCTAAAATTTTCAAAATCTGTCCCATATACATTTATTTTAAATACAATAACAATATTTTGCATTGTACAACTGATATAAATAAGTTATGGCAAAAATCCACGAACTTTCTGATCCCCTCTCATAACTATTGAAATGCAGGTGATATCAATTTCATGAGATGATATTAACTATGCAGAAAAATAAAAAATAAACTTTAAAAATTATTTTTTTCTGAAACTAAAAGCCTATGGCCCAATGGCCTGTCAATAAGTTTTGTAGGAAATATTAGGATGGAATGATATGACCTGGGTCTAGGTAACATATGTTGATCTATGGATCAGCTCCTGTGTTGTATATATATTTTTTTTCTTCTCAAATTCTGCTTTCAATATTAATATGTTTGAAGCAATATTTCAAAGGAATTTGAATAATTCTAATTTGAGCTATTGGGTGAACTAGGTAAGCTTTGAAAAAGACATTATTTCATTGACTTGTTCCAAATAGCACAATATTGTATATGTATATTACATTGCATGTACATGTAATACAACTGTTATATCAGAAATTTGCATTATTTTAAGGTAATAATTATGTTTATTGCTTTCCAGATACATCGTGTGTGAGATTATTTTCTCAGGTGATAAAAAGAAAAAAGTTGTCATGAATGATGTGTACGAGGCAGTAAGAAGTGCTTTACAGGAACTTCATGGTGACTATACCATTGGAAGTGCCCATAATTTACCATCATTAACAGGTATATATTGGGTGGTTTTGGGAGATAGTCGTTATCAAGTGTATTATATATAAATGCAGAACCATAACTGCAGTAGATCAAAGCAATGCCAGTATTGTGTGGTAATGGTATATGGTACACGTGAGTGGCATCAATTGAGCTCTGCTTTTAGCTATTCTAACATGCAAATGGCTGATTCAGATTAACTGAAATAATTTTTGAATTTGCGTGAAATATACATCTGGGTCATTGAAGAATGCTTCAAATGGTTATTGATAGCAAGAACATGATGTTTTGACAGATAAGACAGTTTCCATTGGTTAACGCTTTGTGGCATGTGACTATTTATAACAAAAGACTCGGAAAAGTGTAAAAATGCTATTTGTCTGTGATATCGACTATTGAAGATAGGCTGTGAACATTTGAAACTCTAACTTGATATTTGAGGCATTTTATAGATAACTTCAGAACAACACAATATTTCATACTGTAACAAATATTCTACATTAAGAGAGAATTCAATGTGACTAAACCAAATGCCTTAAAAAAGTTTACTACTACAAAATGGACGATTCTTCATAATATCTGGTATTCATTGTTCATTTGGTATGTGTTGCTAGTTTCCAAACACCACAGATTGTGTTGCTAGTTGCCAAACAGCACAGATGATGTTGCTTATTGCCAAACAGCGCAGATGGTGTTGCTAGCTGCCAAACAGCACATATGGTGTCCATAACTGCCAAACAGCACAGATGATGTCACTAGTTGCCAAACAGTGCAGATGGTATTGCTAGTTGCCAAACAGTGCAGATGGTGTTGCTAGCTGCCAAACAGCACAGATGGTGTTGCTAGCTGCCAAACAGCACAGATGGTGTTGCTAGCTGCAAAAACAGCACATTATGGTGTCATTAGTTGCCAAACAGCACAGATGGTGTTGTTAGTTGCCGAAGTGCAGATGGTGTTGCTAGTTGCCAAAAAGCACAGATGGTGTTGCTAGTTGCCATACAAATAAAAAAGTCACAGACTTACTTCTACATCCATTTCAATATGTACTCTTGTTATTGTGATTAATGTTACATGTATTAAAATGATGTACATTTTTGAATAAAATACTGTTTAAACTAAACTAACAGCGCAGATTTGGTTGCTAGTTGCCAAACAGCGCATATAGTGTTGCAAATTTCCAAACAGCACAAATGGTGTTGCTAGTTGCCCAACAGCACAGATGGTATCACTAGTTATGGAACAGCACAAATGGCATTGCTAGTTGCCAAACAGCACAGATGGTGTTGCTAGTTGCCAAACAGTATAGATGGTTTCACTAGATGCCAAACAGCACAAATGGTGTTGCTAGTTGCTGAACAGCACAGATGGTATCACTAGTTATGGAACAGCACAGATGGCATTGCTAGTTTCCAAACAGCACAGATGGTGTTGCTAGTTGCCAAACAGCACAGATGGTGTCACTAGATGCCAAACAGCACAAATGGTGTTGCTAGTTGCCAAACAGCACAGATGGTATCACTAGTTACGGAACAGCACAGATGGCGTTGCTAGTTGCCAAACAGCACATATAGTGTTGCTAGTTGCCAAACAGCACCTATGGTGTTGCTAGTTGCCAAACACCACATATGGTGTTGCTAGTTGCAAAACAGCACCGATGGTGTTGCTAGTTGCTAAACAGCACAGATGGTGTTGCTAGTTGCCAAACAGCAGTGATGCATTTGCTAGTTGCTAAACTGCACAGATGATGTTACTAGTTACAGAACAGCACAGATGGCATTGCAAGTTGATAAACAACACAGATAGTGTTGCTAGTTGCCAAACAGCACAGATGGTGTTGCTAGTTGCCAAACAGCACAGATGATGTCACTAGTTATAGAACAGCACATATGGTGTTGCTAGTTGACAAACAACACAGATAGTGTTGCTAGTTGCCAAACAGCACAGATGGTGTTGCTAGTTGCCAAACAGCACAGATGGTGTTGCTAGTTGCTAAACAGCACAGATGATGTCACTAGTTACAGAACAGCACATATGGCATTGCTAGTTAATAAACAACACAGATAGTGTTGATAGTTGCCAAACAGCACAGATGGCATTGCTAGTTGATAAACAACACAGATAGTGTTGCTAGTTGCCAAACAGCACAGATGGTGTTGCTAGTTGATAAACAGCACAAAGTGTACTGCTAGTTGCTGAAACAGTACAAATGGTATTTACTAGTTTATAAACAGCACATATGGTGTTTGCTAGTTGCAAAACAGCACATATGGTGTTGCAAGTTGCCAAACAACACAGATGGTTTGTTATTTGATTAACAGCACAATTGGTGTTTGCTAGTTGATGCTAGTTGCCAAACAACATAGATGGTGTTGCTTGTTGATAAACAGCATATATGTTGTTTATTGGTTGATAAACAACATAGATGGTGTTGCTAGGTGCCAATCAGGATAGATGGTGTTGCTAGTTGCCAAACAAATAAAAAAGTCATACACTTACTTCTTCATCCCTTTCAATATGTACTCTTGTTATTGTGATTAATGTTACATGTATTAAAATGATGTACATTTTTGAATAAAATACTGTTTCAACTAAATTAACAGTGCAGATTGGGTTGCTTGTTGCCAAACAGCACATATAGTGTCACTAGTTGCCAAACAGCACAGATGGTGTTGCTAGTTGCCGAACAGCACAGATGGTATCACTAGTTATGGAACAGCACAGATGGCGCTGCTTGTTGATAAACAACAAATATAGTGTTGCTAGTTGCCAAACAGCACAAATTGTGTTGCTAGATGCCAAACAGTACATATGATGTTGCTAGTTGCTGAACAACACAGATGGTTTGCTAGTTGATAAACAGCACAAATGGTGTTTGCTAGTTGCCAAACAATATAGGTGGTGTTGCTAGTTGATAAACAGCACATATGCTGTTTGCTGGTTGATAAACAGTACAAATGGTGTTGCTAGGTGCCAATCAGGACAGATAGTGTTGCTTGTTGCCAAACAGCATATATGGTGTTGCTAGTTGCCAAATAGCACATATGGTGTTGCTTGTTGCCAAACAACACATATGGTGTTACTAGGTGCCAATCAGGACAGATGGTGTTGCTAGTTGCCAAACAGCACATATGGTGTTGCAAGTTGCCAAATAGCACATATGGTGTTGCTAGTTGCCAAAAAGCACATATGGTGTTTTAAGTTGCCAATAAGGACATATGGTGTTGCTAGTTGCCAAACAGCACATATGGTGTTGCTAGTTGCCTATCAGGACATATGGTGTTGCTAGTTGCCAAACAGCACATATGGTGTTGCTAGTCGCAAAACAGCACATATGGTGTTGCTAGTTGATACACAACTGACATACCAGACCTTGTTTTTCATGTACAAGAACTTCAGTATACCTGACAGTTATAAAATCAAATTATATCCTGTCATTTCTTTATTTTCAGTAAAATACCTGAGTACTGACACAAACATTGTACTTATCCGTTGTAAGAGGGCGATTAACAAGTTGGTGCTGTCATCCATTTTCTTTATAAAACAGATTGGTCAGGAGGATGCATTTCTTAGAACATTACATGTTGCAGGTAGCGCTGATATATGTTTTATGGATCTTGTTGTCTCAATATCTAGCTTTGTATCAAATAAATATAAAGATTTTGTGTTGAAGTATCAATTTTTCTCACTGCGCATACCAGGTGTTTGCCTTTTTAGCCAAGTGGACTATTGAAGAAAATTTAGATTTGTTGGAAACTGATCACTTGTATAAATTATTTATGCCTCACTGCTACAGCATTGTTGGCGGTGTTAAAACATCATTTATATATAGATAGATTATTAATTAGAAATTAACATGTGAAATATAATATTTGTGATATTAAAATTGTTTGAAAAAACATGCAAATGGTGAGAAAGTTAGCATTTAATATTTTGAAATATTCATAAATGGCCCCTGGAATATTTTTTTGTTTTATTCGGATCTAAAATATAATTAAATCCAAAATACAGATAAACTGTCACAATCACTGTGTGTCTGTTGGCTGTCTGTTAACTTAATAAAGTTGTGTACATTCTAGCAGTTGCATTATTTAATCGTAACCAAACTTACACAGTAGTTATATACCATTAATCATAATATGTAGAACAAGTTCTTGAAGTGAACAAATCAGATAACTAACAGGGTTCTCCACAGGATTAAATGCAAGTGCTGGGGTAAGAGTGTTTAAACACCTTCAATACATTTTCAAGTGCTGTGTAAGGCACTCATTGAAATATATTTCATTAGTAAAACTTGTATTAATCAGTTAAAGTCATCATATTTAGTATGTTTCATGTTAGGCATTAAAATGAGAAAAGATATGCAAAGAAAAATAATGATTCAGAGGAAAGTAAGTTTTTGCAAAATTTTGTTAAAAGAATTCAAGCGCAAGGGGAATACCATTTCTGATAGTCAAGCGCTGGGGTGCCCCTGTGCTTAAATGACCTGTGAAGAAGCCTGATTAATTTCAGATGTTGATGGCTTCAAAGGAGTTCAATTATTTTATTTCACTTTAATTTAATATCAATAGGTTTTGTTATTATTGTATAAAAACGGCAAAATCATGTGAATTGTGTTATTGTGGATGATATTCATTCAGCTGAATACCGGGTGTCTATTTAATGACCAGCATTGAATTATGTTATATAGTCTGTATTTTAGTAATTGAATTTGTGATTGATTCATTTGCTATATTGTGTCGTATGACTCAGTGTTGCTTGTTTGTGTTGGCTGGGTGAGTGGGACAATTGATTGATCGACTGAATATTAAGCGTCATTTTTATGCCATCAAGGGCTAACAGAGGATCAGTTAACCTAACCACTGTTTTCTGGGATTAACCAGTACATGAGCACACCCCATCTCAACAAGTAACTGATAACTTTTCCATTTGAATCAGTTGTGAGAGACGAATGATAATGAGACACAATGTCATATATCAATCATCATGGAGACTGTTGCCGGGCGGGGGATTCGAACTCACGACCCCTGGATTGATAGTCAGACGCGTAACCAATTGAGCCAATCGGGCCCGGCATAGAGTGGGACAATACATGGTTAACTAATCAAGTGTAAAGACCCATGCAACACTATGT
This sequence comes from Panopea generosa, assembly GCA_029582155.1. NCBI lineage: Eukaryota > Metazoa > Mollusca > Bivalvia > Adapedonta > Hiatellidae > Panopea > Panopea generosa. The sequence goes on from CM055897.1 coordinate 46,770,609, forward strand.
TTATATTAGTATCCCACATGTACAATTAGACACATAATGACCATCTATATTTATATGTTCTCTTAGCTAGTTTGTCAAATATAGGTTGTACCAAGTTTATTACAATCTGTATTTCCCATTAATGTTGATAAAGTTACTTACTCTTCTCTGCCTAAGTATCAGTGTGAATCTGTTTGATAGTATCTATGTATTGTCTTAGTATATACAATATCATTTTGAGTTAATCCCTGAGTGTTCAACGTGATGAACATTTAATTATGTTTTTGCCCAATAAAGAAATTGAAATTGTTGCTAATTTTACAATTGTATACAAATAACTGTAAGAGTTGTGTGCAAACAACTGTTACAGTGGTACGTTTTCATGTTTTGCAGTTGTGTAGAAACAACATTATATTTTGTTATTTCAACATTGCTGTTTACATGTACAGAATATGGTATGGCAAGTAAAAAAAATGCTCCCTACAATTCTACATTCAGGTACAATAAGGTCCTGTCGTAAGTTCCTGATAGCGTTCCACAAGAAACGCCTACCCTTACTACTGCAAGAATGCAAAACTGATGGTAAGTCCTGAACATTATTATGTCTTCCCAATTTGGTGGTGACAAAAATATATCAGGTTTAAAGAGGATCTGAGGTGGGAGGGGTCAAATTTCCCACATGGGTAGCCTCTTAATTATGATCAGCTCTGCAGGAATCAGTGCAACAAGGCAGAAGGAATCATATTCCCGTAAAAGATGTGTTCTTAATTATGGCATTATCATCTTTAGTTATTCCTAGCTTGTTATTAACTTGAACCAATGTCATGCTCCTAATATGGTCAGCTGGTACTCTGCAGGAAGGGCATATGGATGTACCAGTAATTCATTCCACCAATTATGGTCAGCTGGTACTCTGCAGGAGGGACATATAATTAATTCCAACAATTATGGTCAGCTGGTACTCCCTGCAGGAGGGGCATATAATTAGTGCTTCCAATTATGGTCAGCTGGTAACCTCTCATATAGTGAATTCAGCAAAGGAGTATATCTAAATTTAAACTATTGGTAAGTAATTTGAAAAAGATGTTTGATTTTGAAATTTTATCTTTTAAGGATGCTTGATTTTCAGTTAATATTGTCCAAACTAGAGTTTACATCTAGTTTTACTCTTTCTTTCCTTTAACACAACACTGTTCATCTACATTAACTTTATATGTATGAATGCCAAGTTTTCACATTGAAATTATTTACCATTCTCTCCAATATTGAAAGGGGAGGGTCATAACTAATGTTGCTAGAACTTGTGGCCCAACCCATTTGCTTATTATGTGGATTGTGCAATAAAATATGTTTAAACCACATGGTCCAGATAAGGAATAAACCAACTACTATTTAATCTTCTGCTCTACCACTGCTGTTCAGCACACAATTTTCAGTTGAAGGTTTTCAAGCTTTATAAGTGCAATTTCAGAAGTACATAATTATTTAGAAGTACATACAGAAGTACATAATTATTATAGAAGTACATATACAAGTACATACAGAAGTACATAATTATTATAGAAGTACATATACAAGTACATACAGAAGTACATAATTATTATAGAAGTACATATACAAGTACATACAGAAGTACATAATTATTATAGAAGTACATATACAAGAACATACAGAAGTACATAATTATTATAGAAGTACATATACAAGTACATACAGAAGTACATAATTATTATAGAAGTACATATACAAGTACATACAGAAGTACATACTGAAGTACTTATAGAAGTACATAATTATTATAGAAGTACATATACAAGTACATACAGAAGTACATACATGTATATAAATCATATATCGGGAGATCAGTCTTTTTTAGTTCATTTTCTAAAATAGGTTGAGCAAAACATAGTTTACAGCAAAATGTTGTGAATGATGGACTTGTGGATTGAATTAGAAAATAATCAAATATATTTTTAGCTCAGCTTGGTCCAAAATTTTGTGAGAAGGTTTGCCAGTTACCTGCAAATGAATGATAACAGTTCAACTCAAAATTCATTCTGAGGTCTATCTGTATCAATACAACTGGATGCCATATGTGACCTGTAATGTACTGAAATGGCCCTATGTGATTCAGCTGTATAGTAATGTGATGTGCTTTTATAATTTTGTGACATTTCCTTTACAGAAGAGAAGACACAAGTGAAACAAGCAATTGTGAATAGTTTCAGAGAGTGTAAAGAAATAAAAGGGCTGCTGGAAAGAAAAGAAAATGAAAAGCTACAGAATAAGAAGACTTGAATTATCATTAACAACAAGACTGTGTATTGAAACAAAAAAAGTGTATACAAAGAAAAGAGGATGATGATGATGATGATGATGATGATGATGGTGATGATGATATTAATATAAACTACCCGCCTGGTCTGAAGTGTTAATGTATATCTCCTGAAGAACTCAGCAATGTGACAATCTAGTCCTTCTTATTTTAAACCTAATTTTGTGATATGATACACTATTTTACAGCTGCAAAACAGCATGTACATTGTCAATACTAACCGATTAAAAAGATCACTTGCAAGCATGGAACATGCAAATTGTACACTGTGCAAATTAATTACACTGTGAGTGGAGGTGGGCTCTGTAGCAAGCTGCCTCTTTGTCACGTGCCTCCTGACCGTGAGGTCTAGTTAAGTCAAAAACAAATATGGTGATCATTCTGTTATGCATGAAAAACACTTTTGCATGTAGAAAGAATGCTGTAGTTTATGTAAATCACTACCAATTTTCTGCAATACATGGACATGTAAATGTAATATAATGCTAGTAGAGATCAGTGCAAAGGAGTGGAGCCGACTTAGATTTTAAATGTATCTGCTTACTTATTATGACAATAATAATTGTAATAAAATACCAAAGAATTTATAATTTTTTCACCATACGTTTCAGACATTAAATGAAATGCGACTTTATCCTGTTTGAGTTATAATTTTCAAGAAAAAGGTGAGCTATTTTACTTGCTCCGTAGCCGTTTAAATTTTGGTTTTAATTTTTTATAGCAAATTGGCTTCTGTTTCACCAACATTTTACTTAAATACTAAAAAACTTAACTTAATGTTGACTGGGTATTTATCTAATTTATAATCAATATCAATGAAACTATGCAGTTTTACTGGAACCCGTCAACAATCATGTTCGCTAATTTGGGCATGTCTGTCTGTCTTTCTGTTCATTTGTCCATCACACTTTGGTTTCTGTGCAATAACTTTATTCTAATTTAATTCTAATACAATGTTTATATTGACAAAACACAGGCTAAGTTCGATTTTCAGGGTTGTGACTTTTGGGGTTGAAGAGTTGTGCCCCTTTAATTTGTGAAATATCATCATATTTTGGTTTTCATGCAATAACTTAAAAATGCTTGAATCAAATCTTTTGAAATTCTATTACAATGTGTATAATGACAAAACACAAGAAAAATTTAATTATATGGGTTGTGGCATTTGTCATTCTGCAGTTATGCCTCTTTCTTTTGTGAAAAATCTTATTTTTGGGAGTTTCCATGCAATAACTTAAGAATACCTGAATCGAATCTTTTGAAATGTTAAAAGAATGTTTATTATGACAAAACACAAGCTAAGTTCGATTTCAGGGGTTGTGGCTTATGTTGCTGTAGAGTTGTGCTGCTTTAATTTGTAAAAAAATGTAATTTTTTCAGGTTCTTTGCAATAGCTTATGAATCCCAGAATCAAATTTTCTCAAATTTTAATACTATGTTTGTAATGACGAAACTTTAATTTGTAAAAAAATCAGTTTTTGGAGTTTCCTTTAAATAACAAAAGTTTGCCTACAAACCAAATCGTTTTAAATGTTAGGATAATGTTAATAATGATGAAATACAGGTCAAGTATGTTGTTATTGAATACATATGCATTTCAGAAAAGCTCGACCGATCTGTGCATACAATTAATTATATGAGATCTGTGTATACAGTATATATTTATATTTGAAAGCAGGGGACCTGAATTCAAAGAATTTACTTGTTTCTCTAATATTTCAGTTTTTAAATATTTAAGAATATGTTGGTGGAGTAGAAGCCAGGTATCCTAACTATCTGATAGTATAAATGATATTTTATGCATGTCTCCAATGTCACTTTGACAGCAAGCCCAGGGAGCCTGGTATCCTAACTATCTGATAGTATAAATGATATTTTATGCATGTCTCCAATGTCACTTTGACAGCAAGCCCAGGGAGCCTGGTATCCTAACTATCTGATAGTATAAATGATATTTTATGCATGTCTCCAATGTCACTTTGACAGCAAGCCCAGGGAGCCTGGTATCCTAACTATCTGATAGTATAAATGATATTTTATGCATGTCTCCAATGTCACTTTGACAGCAAGCCCAGGGAGCCTGGTATCCTAACTATCTGATAGTATAATTGATATTTTATGCATGTCTCCAATGTCACTTTGACAGCAAGCCCAGGGAGCCTGGTATCCTAACTATCTGATAGTATAAATGATATTTTATGCATGTCTCCAATGTCACTTTGACAGCAAGCCCAGGGAGCCTGGTATCCTAACTATCTGATAGTATGAATGATATTTTATGCATGTCTCCAATGTCACTTTGTCAGCAAGCCCAGGGAGCCTGGTATCCTAACTATCTGATAGTATAAATGATATTTTATGCATGTCTCCAATGTCACTTTGACAGCAAGCCCAGGGAGCCTGGTATCCTAACTATCTGATAGTATGAATGATAATTTATGCATGTTTCCAATGTCACTTTGACAGCAAGCCCAGGGAGCCTGGTATCCTAACTTTCTGATAGTATAAATGATATTTTATGCATGTCTCCAGTGTCACTTTGACAGCAAGCCCAGGGAGCCTGGTATCCTAACTATCTGATAGTATAAATGATGTTTTATGCATGTCTCCAGTGTCACTTTGACAGCAAGCCCAGGGAGCCTGGTATCCTAACTATCTGATAGTATAAATGATATTTTATGCATGTCTCCAATGTCACTTTGACAGCAAGCCCAGGGAGACAAGTGGGGTAAAACTGTTTTGAAATAATGCAAAATTATTTTGATATTGAATTTTCGTTTTTATAGCAAACTTATATCTCGTGGAGTGCTGGTCGTGAATCAGTGTTACTTTACACATATCTTCACCTCTAGTCTGTTAGTATCATTAAATAAACTATTATTGTTGTATCCTATTATTATTATTATTATTATTATTATTATTATTATTATTATTATTATTATTATTATTGGAGACAAATGGAATAAATAATGTTTTAATGAATCCCCACCCGGCAACAGTCTCTGTGATGATTGATATACGACATTGTGTCTCATTATCATTCATCTCTCACCACTGATTCAAGTGGGGAAGTTTTTAGTTACTTGCGGAGATGGGGTGTGCTCGAATACTGGTTTACCTTTAGGATCAAAGGATAAAGTGGTTAGGTTAACTGATTGTCTGTCAGCCCTCGATGACAAAAAAAGGACGCTAATATTTAATCAATCCAAAACAAATCAACCACTGGTTATAGTTGAGACTTGTCAGTGTATTGTGAAAATATCCATTTTATGACAGTATTCATAAAGGCTTGTATAATATCAGGTTTTTGCCAAATAAACTGGTTAAATGCATGGTGGTATTTTAACATGATTTAATCAGATTACTTGGTTACATTTATTGTAAGGTTCCATTGTAATGTTAATGTCCAAATGACAGTGAAAAATAAATATTACAGCATCTTAATTGGTCATGATCTTCAGTTATGAACAGAATAAAGCAGGCATTGATCAGGTTTATTTTATAGTGTTAATGTGTGAACGCCCTGACCAAGATGTGATTCGACCTACCAGTTCACAATTGAGACAGATCTGACTAGAAATCTCATCTCAGCACCATTAAGTGGTAACTTTCTGAAACACTGGCTATTCCACACATAATAGGAATAAATAAACAACGTCTATATAAAGTATTGAAAAGATAATAAAAAGAGAACTACCAGTAGAGTGTTAATAGTGCAGTGAGTCCTGCAGGGTGATGATAGTGCAGTGAGTCCTGCAGGGTGATAATAGTGCAGTGAGTCCTGCAAGGTGATGATAGTGCAGTGAGTCCTGCAAGGTGATGATAGTTCAGTTAGTCCTGCAAGGTGACAATAGTGCAGTGAGTCCTGCAAGGTGATGTGAGTCCTGCAGGGTGATAATAGTGCAGTGAGTCCTGCAGGGTGATACTAATGCAGATAGTCCTGCAGCGTAATGATGATAGTGCAGTGAGTCCTGCAGGGTGATAATAGTGCAGTGAGTCCTGCAGGGTGATACTAATGCAGTGAGGCCTGCAGGGTAATAATAGTGCAGTGAGTCCTGCAGGGTGATAATAGTGCAGTGAGTCCTGCAGGGTGATAATATTGAAGTGAGTCCTGCAGGGTGATAATAGTGAAGTGAGTCCTACAGGGTGATAATAGTGAAGTGAGTCCTGCAGGGTGATAATAGTGAAGTGAGGCCTGTAGGGTGATAATAGTGAAGTGAGTCCTGCAGGGTGATAATAGTGAAGTGAGGCCTGCAGGGAGATAATAGTGCAGTTAGTCCTGCAGGGTGATACTAATGCAGATAGCCCTGCAGCGTAATGATGATAGTGCAGTGAGTCCTGCAGGGTGATAATAGTGCAGTGAGTCCTGCAGGGTGATACTAATGCAGTGAGGCCTGCAGGGTAATAATAGTGCAGTGAGTCCTGCAGGGTGATAATAGTGCAGTGAGTCCTGCAGGGTGATAATATTGAAGTGAGTCCTGCAGGGTGATAATAGTGAAGTGAGTCCTACAGGGTGATAATAGTGAAGTGAGTCCTGCAGGGTGATAATAGTGCAGTGAGTCCTGTAGGGTGATAATAGTGAAGTGAGGCCTGCAGGGAGATAATAGTGCAGTTAGTCCTGCAGGGTGATACTAATGCAGATAGCCCTGCAGCGTAATGATGATATTGCAGTGAGTCCTGCAGGGTGATAATAGTGCAGTGAGTCCTGCAGGGTGATACTAATGCAGTGAGGCCTGCAGGGTGATACTAATGCAGTGAGTCCTGCAGGGTGATACTAATGCAGTGAGGCCTGCAGGGTGATAATAGTGCAGTGAGTCCTGCAGGGTGATACTAATGCAGTGAGGCCTGCAGGGTAATAATAGTGCAGTGAGTCCTGCAGGGAGATAATAGTGCAGTGAGTCCTGCAGGGTGATAATATTGAAGTGAGTCCTGCAGGGTGATAATAGTGAAGTGAGTCCTACAGAGTGATAATAGTGAAGTGAGTCCTGCAGGGTGATAATAGTGAAGTGAGGCCTGCAGGGAGATAATAGTGCAGTTAGTCCTGCAGGGTGATACTAATGCAGATAGCCCTGCAGCGTAATGATGATAGTGCAGTGAGTCCTGCAGGGTGATTATATAGTGCAGTGAGTCCTGTAGGGAGATAGTAGTGCAGTGAGTCCTGTAGGGTGATAATAGTGAAGTGAGTCCTGCAGCATGATGATAGTGCAGTGAGTCCTGCTGGGTGATGATAGTGCAGTGAGTCCTTTGCAATCCTTTGTGACTAAATCATGTTTATTTATGACATTATTTACATCATAATCTATCCTAAAATCTCTCAGAAGCTGTTTTTATTGAAATATATGCCCAAAGCTAACTATAAATATTCATTTATGTGAATTTATGCATCATAAACCACAAATTTAGGTTCAATGAAGGAAATGCATCATGAAGGTAAATCTTTGCCAATATATTGTATTTATAGGCAATAATTTACACAAGATGTACTCTTTAAGTTGATACCCTGACTTGAGTAGTTTCCCTTGTATCAGCCTATATCATGCCATGTGGTTACAGCATATAACCATGGTGTTGAACCTAGGTGACAGATAATATTCTTGATATTTCATGAAACTTCACAAAACAAATAGACCAGCAAAATAAAATTTTATTATTTTATTATAAAAAGTTATTAATAACTTACCAACCTTTCGTTTAAAAAGATGTCAGTTAAAGATAGTCTTGAATGTATAGAATATAACATGTTGTACCTCTCGTAGCAAAGATAGTCTTGAATGTATAGAATATAACATGTTGTACCTCTCGTAGCATTTTATATGTTCAGTAGAGCAATACAGATCCATATGCAGAAATGTGGTTTTGTTGCTACCAATAATCCAAAATGGGGGCTCTTGCTAAAATAAATGGCTGTTTTTGCTAAAATAAATCGATATTTAAAAAAAGTTTCAAACAGCATTTCCAAAATTCCTTTTCAAACTTTGTATGTATGCCTCTTGATTGAGGTCCATTCATGTTTGTATTATTAATTTTGAAAGGTGAGCTATTCTGATCTTCCTGTGTCCATCGTCTGTTGTGATTTTTTGTTGTTTGCACTCTAGCACTTGCATTTTTCATTGGGTCCTTACCAAACTTACCTAGTAGTTATATAATCATAATATCTCGGATAAGTTCATGAACTGACTAAATCGAATAATAAAATGTCTGAGTTATGGCCCTTGAAACATAAAAATTGCACTATTTGACTTTGTGTGCACTCTAGTACCCGCATTTTGCATTTGATCCTCTCCAAACTTACAGTATCTATGTAATCATTATATCTTTCACTAGTTTTTAAACTGGTCAAATCGGATAATAATTGTCAGAGCTATGGCCCTTGAAATATCAAAGATTGAACTATTTGACGTGTGCATTCTAGCATCTGCATTTATAGCTCGACTATTCATAGAATAGAGAGGCTATTGTAAGTTTTTTATCAAGTAAGATATCTATGCAACCACTCATTCAATATAAATAAAGTTTCACATGTGTGTTCAGCATCATCAATGGAACTCAAAGAGACAAGAACTTTGGGTTGCATTTTGGCAGAGTTATGCCTTTTATGGACTTATTTTTTTTTCAGGTTTAAGTTTTTTATTAGGTAAAATATCTATGTAACTACGATATAAAAGAAACTTTACATGTGTGTTCAGCATTATCAGTAAAATGCACAGAGATAATACCCATAACTCCAGGTTGTATTTTGGCAGAAATATGGCCCTTTTAGACTTGGAAAATTTGGTTAAATTTTTTAGCAGGTTAAAGTTTTTGAGCAGGTATATATTTCACCAACCTTTCATTGAATATAAATGAAACTTCACATGTGTGTCCAGCATCATCAACGGAATACACAGAGATGAGAACCATAGCATTTTTACAGAGTTTTGGCCCTTTCGGTATTTTTTTGGAGATTTTTAGCAGGTTGTTTGAGTTGGTACTCAACCTATCATTGGACATGAATGAAACTTCACATGTTGTTCAGCACTCTCTATGAAGATCATAGAAACAAGAATCATAACATTTGATTGCATTTTGGCAGAATTATTTCCCTTTTAGACTTAGAAATTTTGTTGTTTTTTAGCAGGTTAAAGTTTGTAGTACAAAGCCTTGAGCTTAGATGTTTGATATTTTTTCAAATTTGTTCAAAACATTGACACTTGGGGCAGAGTTGGCATGCGCTAATGTGTAAACATTTTACATAGTGTTATAAATGGAAAACTTAAAAAATATTTTTTTTCCAAATTTGAACACCTGTAACTCAGATTTAATTGTTAATGTTTTTTTTTCAGATTTATATTTTTCATGAAAGTTTAATTTTCTGTATTTTTTTCCCCTCATTTTCATGAAAGGGTATCCAGCTGTGATAAACTGTGCATGCTGGTACAAGATTATTTCAACTATAGATCCATTTTCATGAACTGGTACCGATATATTGCCCTCTGAGCTAAAGTTAGTGCATAGGCCTATATTATATATATGTATAAAACTGAACAACTTAGAATGTAGAAGGATAAACTGTATGTGTTGGTACAAGAATATAGATCTATTAACAATGAATAAATAGGGTTTTACAGGGTATCAACACATTATAGGTTATTTGACACCAATAGGAAGGAAGATTGCAGGTTCACTCTACTTGTACAAAAACAACAAATTAACATACAGATAAAAAAATACATCAAAATATGAATATGCAGAATGAACCTAGAACCTTGATACCTGCATAACTGCAGAGTTTCAGTCAATTCTATCATATTACTCAAATTGTTGCTTCTTACGACATGCATGAGCCACAGTGATCCTATTCTTGCCATCACTCATATGGCTCCCTGAAACCACACAGCGGTTGGTAATTTAACCGCAATATTGAACATGATAAAAAATGATAAAATGAACATGACAACAAGAACTGGTATATTACCATGATATTTAAAAATAGTTGAATAATTGAAGTATTTAGGGTTATTATATGTACAGGTGTGCCTTAAGTTAGTTATTGGCACACCTATTGGGGATATTTGTCAGCACTGGTTAATGAATTTATAAAGCAATTTTAAAGTTTAAAAAACAAATGTAACAAAAGACAAATGCTGAATTAAATAATATTAAGGCAATACGAGCCATCCATTCACTTTGTTGTTTTCAAAAAAACATACCTGTTGATAATGGAAATAAAAAGTGTTAGTGAACTGTTTTGCGGATTTATTTTTAACAGACAAGCAATAATTATAGCTTAATTTTACCACCACTGAGATTTAATTGTCTTCCATTTGGTACTTATTTCCTGAAAAAGTTGTTGTTTTTATCTCAACTGACTAAATTTAAATGTCTGAGATATGGCCTAGAGTTATTAACAAATTCCTTCTTTGGCATTGTCTCCTCTGCCACAAGCGAGCGCTTTAGGGCCCTCTTGTTTTCAGCTCACCTGAGCCGAAGGCTCACCCTGTGTCCGTCCTTCATTCACTTTGGTTTCAAATGACTTCTTCTCTGAAACAATTCGTCTAATTTTCAAATTTGATGTGAAGCATTGTTACATGAAACTCTCAAGTTTACTCAAATCATGACCCTGGGGTAAAATTTGGATACGCCCCAAGGGTTTATCAGTGTTGTTGTTTTTTGGGGTTTTTTTTAAATTAAAATATCTTCTCTGAAAGTGCAAGACCTGGAGCTTTGATATTTTGCATGTAGTATCACATAATCAGTTTCTCTCGGGTTTGTTCAAGCTATAACTCTAGGGTCAAAATTGACCCATTTAGTTACACAGGAAATTTTCATTTAAAAAGTCAATCAGCCAAATTTATTCATATTTGATTAAAATGATCCTTTTCAGTAGGGGTTTCAAGTTTGTTTAAGTAAAGGGGATTGGGTCCACTGGGGCCTAGTTAGGCTACTGATTTTTGCATAGGAATACTATTTGAAAATAGGAAATGTTTTTCTGATCCATTTCTGTACCGGTATTTTTAGCTCTACTGGCCAAAGGCCAGAAGTGCTTATGCGATGGCGCGTTGTCTGTTGTCCGTCGTCTGTCGTCTGTTAGCAGTACTTTCTCTGAAACTACTAAGCCAATTAAACTGAAACTTCACATACATGTTTCTGTTGCATAGGAGACTAAACAGAAGATTTTTTTTTCAATCTGAAATTCAAGATGGCCACCGTTACTAAAATTAGTCCAAAACTTAAAAAATCTTCTTCTCATGAACGGCCGGACAGATTTTCAAAATTTTTATGTAGTAATGATGACCAACTATAGTATTGTTAGATTTGTTAAAATGGTGTCCCTAGTGTTTAATATGACCCCACCCCGAGGGTTCAATTAGGGAACACATGTCATTATAATATATATTTTTTCTTTTAAATGGAAATGATTTTGTCTTTATCTTCACAGATGCATTGTTTGGTGAAGGAGGTTCAGATTTGTAAAAATGAATGGGTCCACTGTCTTAAGGGGTCAGGAGGGGCCCCAAATGGGTAAAAATTGGGAATTACTAAAATCGTTTTCTTAAGAACCGGTATGTCAGATTTGTTCATATTTGGCATAAATTATTCCTATGTGTAGGGGTTTATTGCAGATAAGAATTAAGGGACTAAAATTTACAGGGGCCCTGCAAGGGGACTTAGAATTTTACATAGGGATACTATGAGAAAACAGAAAATTTTCTTTTTCTTTCATCTATTCTGAAACCACTAGGCCAATTAAACTGAAACTTCACATGCATGTTTCTGTTGCATAGGAGACTATACAGAAGATTATTTTTTTCGATTTGAAATTCAAGATGGCCACCGTTAGTAAAAATAGTCCAAAACTTCTTCTCATGAACGGTTTAGCAGATTTTCAAAATGTTTATGTAGTTATGATGACCAACTATAGTATTGTTAGATTTGTTCAAATGGTATCCCCAGGGTTAAATATGACCCCGCCCCAAGGGTTCAATTAGGGGACACATGTCATTATAATATTTATTTATTTATTTTTTTTAAAATGGAAATGATTTTGCCTATATCTTAACAGAAGCAATGTTAGGTGAAGGAGGTTCAGATTTGTTAAAATGAATGGATTCCACTGTCTTAAGGGGTCAGGAGGGGCCCCAAAAGGGTACAAATTGGGATTTACTAAAATCGTTTTCTTAAGAACCAATATGTCAGATTTGCACATATTTGGCATAAATTATCCCTATGTGTAGGGGTTTTACTGCAGATAATAATTAAGTGGCTAAAATTTATAGGGACCCTGTAAGGGGACTTAGAATTTTACATAGGGATACTATGGGAAAACAGAAAATTATCTTTTTCTTCCATCTCCTCTGAAACCACTAGGCCAATTAAACTGAAACTTCACATGCATGTTTCTGTTGCATACGAGACTATACAGAAGAATTTTTTTTTTAGATCTGAAATTCAGAATGGCCGCTGTAACTAAAAACAGTCCAAAACTTAAAAAATCTTCTTTTCATGAACGGACCAACATATGTTCAAAAAGTTTATGTAGTAATGATGACCAACTATAGTTTTGTTAGATTTGTTCAAATCTTGTCCCTAGGGTTAAAAATGACCCCGCCCCAATATTTCTATTGCATAGGAAAATTCCAAAAAGTGCTATGGCCACTATGAGTCAGTAGAGCGTCCTCAGGCCCTCTTGTTCTAATAGTATCAATGTCTGATGCATTGTTTAGTAATAACAGTACAGACTGCACCTTCGTCTTTTTTTATCAACAAGGGGCCAACAGGGGCCCAAAAAGGGATACAATTGTGAAATTTAAAAAATCTTCTTCTCAAGAACTTATGAGTCAAATTCATTCATATTTGGTATAAATGATCCCTATGAGAATGCGTTTTAACTTTGTTGAAATGAGGAGATCTGTTAGGGACCATTTAGGGGACATTAATTTTTACATAGGAATACTATGGGAGAACAGCAAGAAAATCATCTACTAGTATTTAAGGATTTGATCATCTTGATATCTGGAATAGTACTTAGTCAAAACAGTTGAGGCTGGGTCCTTAAAGTGGATTTAATAATTAAATGATTTCTATGAATATGGTTTTCAAGGGTCATTCAATACATTAAAGTGTTAGCAGGGTTCCAAAAAGGGATATTCTTTTTCTCATGAACAAATCAGGCAAATGTCTTCATATTTGGTAGAAGTTTTAAGTTTGTTCAAATAAATAAGCTTTTGGTCGTTGAGCCCCGTAAGGTCTGTGTGAGATCATCAGTTCGTGTCCGGTCTGTTACTTTGTCATGTATCAATGGATTTTATAAATACTTGCTACAAATAATCAACATAATGTGACGACGTGTCTCGCGGTACTCCCGGACTCCCACTTCAAACATTTTGTATCTCTGTGAGATTTTGTGTCCGGTCTGTCACTTTGTCATACATGGATGGATTTCAAAAACACTTGGATCAATTGATCAACATGATATGGTGAAGAGTCGCGTGTAAAACCTAGAATCTTTCCTCAAAGGTCAATGTCACACTTTCAATTTGTTGGATATTTCGTATGTAGTATGTAACTTTGTCTTGAATGAAGGGTTTTAAATTGGCTCAGTTGATCCAGATGACATGCAGACGTGTCGCATGTAAGAAGTAGACAAGTACCTCAAAGGGCAAGGTCACAATTTGAGTTTGTTTGACAACACTTTGAGTCTGTCAGAGATTTCAAGTCTTGTCTGTAACTTTGTCATGCATCGATGGATTTCAAAAGCACTTTGCTTAATTGATCAACATGACATGACGATGTGTTGCTTGTAAGATGCAGAACCTTACCTTAAAAGGCAAGGTCACACTTTCAGTTTGTTTGATATTTTTGTCTTTCATGGAGGGATTTTAAAATATCTTGACACAAGTGATCAACATGTCACTTACATTTACCTCTAGAAATACCCAGACCTTAACATCAGATGTCAAGGTCATGGTTACATAAAGGTCAAGGTCACACTTTAATGTATAAAAAAAAAAAACCACATGAAATTGCATGTTGAGTCTGAAACGTCAGTCTGTAACTATCGATATTCACAGAATCTTTTGAATCCCTACCTATTATAAATTATATATAATTGAATTCGGTCACCCAATATTCTAGTGTGGTGCGCTCGTTGTCCTGGCGTAGTATTCATAAACACACGTTTTCACAAACAACAAGTTTTAACAAACAACAAATTTTCACAGATTAGTGATGAAATCGTAAACATGAAAAGACTTTTCTCGACACACCATGCATCAACAGATCAAACTATGGAGGAGATATCGGAAAAAAACAAACTGCTATTAAAATGGAAGTACAGAGAGAAAATGTAAATCTCACACAGCGACTTCAGGGAATATTTGATAATTTGAAAACTCTTCTTGAAAAAAGCAACTCTGATCGCATATCAAAGGCAATGCCGGATGAGATCCTAGGTCCTACTTCCGATAACGACACGCAATGCAGCATCTCGCAAACCGGATGTAATGCCAGTTTTCAAATCAAAGCGACAAGAACCGTCAACGTAGCAAGTGGCAAACAACAGCCGCCTCGTTCTAACATGTCAAGGGACAATAGAAAGCTGATAAATAATAGCCAGACATATGCCCTTTCACCAATAAAAATAACTAGAAATGAGACAAAATCACACGTCCCTAATAGAGATAGGACTTGAATTATAGGAGAGTCCATCTTAAAAGGGATCCAGTGTCCTTGACTAGATGGAAATGTTGATTGCTATCCATGCAGTGGCGCAATTATTACAGATATTGCATATGAATTTAATAATATGGACATACAACAATATAAAAAGTCATCACTTTCGTTGGTAGAAATGACGTCAATAGCGGCAAACGGGCTGATGCGTCGCGCATGGTGCTAATGAAACGTACGCGGAATCTTCAGCGTCAACATTGCAAGATATATCTACGCACAGTGTCTCCCAGGCAGGATGCAGATGTATCTCTGTACAACAACAACGTCAGGGAAATATGTGCTGAGACTGGGGCTGAACTCATCCACATTTATCCATCCTTTATCTACAGTGATGGGAGTAGGGTGCGGCACTACTTTGTTCCAGATGGTTTACATCTTAGGTTTGGTACTAGAACGTTGGTTGACGCAATAAACAATGTCGTCGAAATAATAAAAAGCCGACGCATGGATGAAACTCACAATGGAAACAATTATCTCGCTAGTAAGTAACACTATGCGGCGAAGACAACTAAACTTCTGTCAGAGAAATGTACAGCGAACCGAAAGCGAACGTCACATAGATAATCCAATGTAAAGTGGCTGCCATGATTTCACACGGACCGATGAAGTGATATGCACATAACACACCCTAAAAGACGAAACCACGTCGACTGGAACAGTCAAGCTGGATTCGGAAGACAGTTGTACTGTGAGAATTGTGGTCGCTATAACCATATCATTGCAGATTGTAGACTACCAAGACGCCGATAGGGAAGCGACGACAAACACTCACATTTGTTGATATGTAGTAACAGATATGACATTTTAAACTACATGTATATCTTCTTTGATTGTTATAGGGTACAATGCACGTGCAAAGACAACAAATTTGAATCAACCTTAAATACATGTTTACAAAAGAATGTGGGCCAATTTACGAATCAAAGTGAGAATGTCAATAATATAAGTACTTATTCATCTAATAAAAGTTTGCTTATTAATGAAAAACAGATCACACATAGTACTGTATGTCAAAACACATGCGAGGTTGATAATTGTGGATGTAGGGATTCGTTATCTTGTCCAGTATCTTGTTTATCATCTTTAAATGAATATATGCAAAATAACGTTTATAATACTTCTATACGAACCATACCGGTCAATATATCTGCAAGATCAGATACTGCTAAATTGAGTAGGCCGGTACAGAACGATAATATTGTGGAAAATGAAACCATCAGCCCAAATACCAATGCTGATGATTGTGTGGATTTCATAACCGGATATGATAATAGTGCATCTTCGAATGAACATTTGCATACATCAAACGTGTTTAATTATACTACTAAGGGATTACACATTGCTAATATAAACATAAACATATACTTCCAAAACTTGATGAAATAAAACACCACCTAAGTCAATATAACTCAACTGATATCTTGGATTTGTTGAAACATTTTTATCACCGAGTATTGAAGACAATAACGTACAGATACCCAATTTTCAAATCGAACGTAAGGACAGGGTTATTAAAAGAGGTGGAGATGTTTTAGTATATATTAAGACTAACATTCCATATCAAAGATGTTGCTATCTAGTGTGCAATGACATAGAATCAATATGTATAGAAATAAAACATCCAAATAGTAAACCGTTTTTACTACACTTCATATATAGAGCGCCAAATGAAATTCAATCTTGGATCGTGTCTTTTGGATCAATATTAGATAAAGTCGATCACTTAGATCTAGAAAACTTTATGCTTTGGGATATCAACTGTTTATCGGATACTAATGTTGAAACTATAGTATAAATAGATGGAATGACACTATTGTGAAATTTGATCTTACACAAATAATTAAATCACCAACTAGAATATGTAAATCCAGTTCTAATATTATAGATCATATATCTACAAATATGCTGATTTAATATTTGGGGTTATTGTGCCCGTATACAGCATAAGCGAACACTACCCTGTTTGTTTTACACGGCGCATGGGTAGAATAAAATCGAAAGGAAATTGCCATGACACTATTAAGTACGTACAGATGTTTCAAGAAACTCAGTAAAACTATATTTTTGAATGACTTAGCCAATTATTCACTTGATGTTATTGAATATATTGATAATCCAACCCAATCTCTAACTCTATTACATTCTATAATCAATTCGGGTCTTACTAAGCATGCTCCTATGAAAGAAAAAAGAGTTGAATATGACAACCAACCTGGTTGGTTACGTATGAGATTAAGGAAGCAATAAGTATGAGGGTTAAATTACACAAAAACAAAAGGTTTGATGAATACAAACAAATGCAAAATAAAATATCATCACTGATTAAGAAAAGTAAAAGGATTTTTAAAACAATGCTATTAAAGATAATAAAAGTCCAAGTTACTTATGGAAAAACGTTAAAAGTATTGCGAGTACAGGTAAAGGAAATGCACATGCGCTTTTTATGCTAGACACCTTAATGATCAACACACAAAATATTACAGGACAGCTACGTATAATGAACGAATTGAATAAACATTTTGTATATATATCGGATATCATTATAAGAACATTTTGTGTCAAAGACAATTTTGCAGAATTAGAATGTAAACTTGATACGCAATATTGAATTCAAAATTGAACCAATAACTCCATTCTAAGTGCGAAAACTTATAGATAAACTTAACATAAATAAATCTACAAGCCTGGGTGACATTGGACCTAGAATCCTAAAATACTGTGAAAATTGTAGAACTACTGCACTTGCATCTATTATAAATAAATCAATAAACCAATGTATATTTCCAGATTCATTGAAGTAAGCATGCATAATTCCCATTTACAAGGGAGGAAATAGAAATAATCCAAATAATTACTGTCCCATATCCATATTGCCGACAATATCAATAATATTTCAACGACAAATAGCAAACCAGATACAAGACTATTTTAAAAAGTATGAAATTATTCATGATACGCAATCAGGATTAAGGTAAAATCATTCTTGCTAAAATACTTTGAGTCATCTCGTTGTAGACACATGGCTTAAAGACGTAGATTCAGGAAATTATGTTGGTGCTGTATTTGTTGATTTACGCAAAGCTTTCGATCTTGTTAATCATGATATATTAATTCACAAATTGAAACTTTACCATTTTTCCAAATTAGCTGTTCAACTGTTTAAATTATATCTCTCGAATAGGAAACAATTAATTAGAGTGAAAAATCTAAAATCAGATATGCTTTCGATAAAATCTTGAGTACAACAAGGGTCTATCTTAGGACCACTTCTTTTTGTTTTATATATGAATGACATTGTTTTTATTTCTGAAACTGGAAGTACTGATCTATATGCTGATGATACCACAACTTGTGAAACATCAAATAATGTATTAGAAATACAAATTCAACTCCAGGACAGATTAAATTCAATAAGCAGATGGGTGTACAACTAATAACATGTTATTACATCATGAAAAAAAAAATGCATGGTAATTGCTACGAAATACAAGTTAAGAAATGAAAAGAAACTAAATTTAATCATTAACAATGTGTTTGTAGAAAATGTTACCATTCAGAAATTATTAGGTGTTTATATAGACAATATCCTATCATGGAAAACTCAGCTTACTAAAATATGTGCAAAATTAAACTAAAAAATAACCCTTCTTAAAAGAATATCATATTATTTAACATATGATATGAAAGTATTGTTTTACAATGCCTACATAATGTCAACATTTGATTATTGTTGTATTGTTTGGGAAAAAGTTAAACACATACAAAATACAATATTAAAATATCATAAAAGAGCAGCGAGAATAATACTTAATAAGCCATTGAAAACATATTCTCAAGAAATGTTCAATAAATTGAAATTGATTCCATTTCCCAAAACTTTTTTTATCACACTGCTGTTTTATTATTTAACGCTATTAAAAATATAGCACCACCCTATATATGAAACTTTTTGACACTTTCAAATAATACATCATATAACTTACGATCTATTGATAATAAATATCTCGTTACTCAAAAGGCTTGTACCAATTATTTAAAAAATAGCTTTAGTTATACTAGCACACTAATATGGAATGCTATACCAGTATCTATAAGACATCTTTCAAATATTCACTCATTTAAATGTCATTATAGAAATTACCTTCTCCAATCACCTAATAAATGATTTTTGCTATTGTTTGAATAAAACAGTATAAATGTACAAATATAAAAAAGGCTGCTATTTGCATGCTTTGCTAAAGCGAGTGTTTGTCACAATTATTTATACATTGTAATTTGTAATATTATATTGTAATGTTTTAAAATGTTGTTGCAGAAGGCCATATTGAAAATATGATGTGTACCTCGAATTCAGTTGTATTATGGCATAACGTGTTACATTCTATAAATAAAGATATCATTATCATTATTATTATACACAAACATCCACATAGGGTTTAAACCTAACAAAACCCACCGTACTCCTTCTAAGCTGTATATGTCACACAGAAGTTGCATAAAGATATTATAATGTAATACATGACGTGCATATACATGTATGGGTGATATACCAAAAATGTTTGCCCATTTTAATCTGAAACGTGACCATTCTTCCTCATGATTATATTATGAAGATTTTGGCCAAAAACTGCGACATCCCCATTTTCTTAAAAGTTCGATCCGCTTATGCTCTTGCTTCAAACCAAATTTAAAGTATATCTAAATGAGCTTCCTTTACCCCAGATGCACATGTCAGTGTTACCTTTGTCCTGTTGTTTAATTTCACATAACTGTATCTGTTAAATACATTTCACAGATCGGTATCTGTTTAGCATATTTCACAGATCTGTATCTGTTTAGTAAATATGTTTCATTAAGGTATGTATTACAACTTATTCGACTGTTGGACGTGTCTAAGACGTGTATAAGAAACCAATACACACGTCTAGGCCCAAATTGATGTTTTAACAATACGTTTACTATTTCCTCGGTTTAAATCCTCTTTACATTTCTCTGCTTTTTTACACGTTAATGATTGGTGACTGTTGTCTGATAAAGGGATCAATTGCACAAAACAACTTTCAAGAATTTGTTTTAAAATTTTATGGTGTGTGTCTGCTGCGGACTGCTGCGGAGGGGCAATGAAATATGGAATACTCCTTTCACAGTCTAACCCCAACCCCTACCCCTTTCCCATCCTACCCCCAGCACGTACTCTA
This sequence comes from Panopea generosa, assembly GCA_029582155.1. Lineage (NCBI taxonomy): Eukaryota > Metazoa > Mollusca > Bivalvia > Adapedonta > Hiatellidae > Panopea > Panopea generosa. Next base: position 46,790,832 of record CM055897.1, read on the forward strand.
TTTTTGAGCGCCATTGAATGAGCTGCGCTGAATCAGACGTACGCAATGGCGGATATGCTCTTTAAAAAAACGGCGTACCCCGTTACCAACCCACCCCTTAACTCCAATATTTATTAAAATCTACTATATCTCTACTGAAAAACATGTGTGCCCGTTTTAATTTTTTTTTTTGCGCTTCCTAACTTCGTCCCCTAAATTGTAATCCTGGATGTGCACCTGGTACGCGTCGACTTTTACTGACCGCCATACAACACGTAAAACCTCTGTTGTGATGGCCAGAAACAGATCACTTGGACACACAAGACGCTCGAACTTTTATACTAGCTGAACTGAGGAGTGCTCCATAGTAAAATGGTACTACTTCAATATATAACGCTTGCCTCGCAAAGCTGAGACCAAGTTCAGGCCCCAAACTACTCGTACGTAAGAAAGTATGCCCATTTTTTTTTTTGGGGTGGGGGAGGGGGGAGGCTAAGGGACATTTATATTGATTCTTTCTACGGTTCTTCATTCACCAATAAAACTTGATGTCGTATCATTTTTAACGTGCAATGTGTTGTTCAAATGGTGTTAAATCCTGCTATTTTAACTCTCCTTTATTAAGAGACCTTATGTTGTGACAGTTATGCCACACAATGGCCATATCTAACTGATGATTGATCCATTCGCCTTGTGACACCGTGCCTTCAACTACCGGTATATTCTCAACAACTTTGATCGGACGAAATGATATGCTTTGCATATTGCGTTACCAAGACGTTAGGCAAAAAAACACGATTGAATCGTGTATCTAAATCTTAACTACTTCGGTCAAGACAACCTCAGTAGTGTTAAACATTCACACATAAGTAGCCTAATTTGATCTTGAGAAGACAAAAAAGGCAGAAAAGTCATTCGGTACTCATCGTTTAAATGATCAGACGTTTGTCTCTTCGTTGTTACCATCAGAATGATCTATCAATCTTGATCTAAATATTTTTCCGCTTGAAATACACTTTACCAATACTAGATATTTTGAATTATCTAATGATGTGCTTTATCTATAAATACTCATTAACTATCAATTTAATGAACTGATTGACCGGATAATTAGTGTTGACCTTGGCAATGTGTTGAAAACATTGAACATGGCCCGGCGTGACAGTCGCAGTGCGGGTCACAGTGTCGGTATAGCTCTACTGGTTAATTTGCCTCACGGAAATGGTGTAGGCATTCAAGCGAGATTTCACCTTTTCGAATTGGAGAATAGCGTTGGTGTATTCAACAGCTATAGGTGTAAACCCACCATTGATTTTTGTTCTTTATTCTATAGTAAATACGAAAAGTTTGAAAGCTTGTCATTCAAAGAGAGATCCGAGTCATTCAAAGAGAGACCCAAACTAAAGGAGTGAAAAATATGATGAGAAAAGTAGGGGTCATGTGTCATATAAGAAATGTTTTTCTGTTCAGTGTGTACACTGGTGACAAAGTGAAAGTAGACTTCTGAAAGCATGTATTCATACCCCAATTTCCAAGCATCATTTCACAATTCAAACATGACAATGCTATCAAAATGTTCAAAATACATCAATAATGCCATTCAAATAAAAAAATCGGCATTAAAATAATGAAAATGCATTTTTAAAGAAGAAACGAGGATTATTTATAACCGCCATTATGCGACTACCCCACGGAAGCACTTCCTTTTTTTCAATGGTGATACTTTGCCTATACACGAGGTGTATTATACGGAGGATACGGAAATACCCGATGTTTCACGATTAGCCGAATTCACGCCGATAAGCCGTCGTTCCAAATGTTTGAAGCCTTTGCTTTAGGCGACATATCCGACGTTTGTAAAAATGTCATGTGGCGTACGTTGGTACCAAGGTGAGTGTGACATGTATCCAGGAGTCGTAGTTGAGCGAATCTTAGTTAATATTCTTATTTAGTAAGTTCAGTTTATTTGTTTTGGTGCTAATATTGATTACGCTCAGATTATGTATCTATAAGTGTGCAATAAGTCCGGGTGACGTGCCTATCAATGCGAAATAAGTCCAAGTGGCCAATCGTGAAACATTGGGTATTTCCGTATCCTCCGTACCATAAAGGCCGAAGTGATCAGATTGTCTATTGCGTAGCATAAAGGCCGAGGTGATCAGATTGTCCGAGTGACGTGTCTACAAATGTGAAATAAGTCCGGGTGACGTGTTAACCAACGTGCAAAAGGTCCCGGTGACGTGTCTACCAATGTGAAATAAGTCCGGGTGACGTGTCTGCCAATGTAAAATAAGTCCGGGTGACGTGTCTACTAATTTGAAATAAGTCCCGGTGGCGTGTCTACCCATGTGAAATAAGTCCTGGACACTTGTCTACCAATTTGAAATAAGTCCCGGTGGCGTGTCTTCCCATGTGCAATAATTGCGGAGACGTGTCTACCAATGTGAAATAAGTCCGGATTGCGTGCCTGTCAATGTGAAATAAGTGCTGGTGACGTGTCTACCAATGTGAAATAAGTCCGGATGGCGTGCCTGTCAATGTGAAATAAGTGCTGGTGACGTGTCTACCAATGTGAAATAAGTCTGGATGACGTGCCTGTCAATGTGCAATAAGTTCGGGTAACGTGTCTACAAATATGCATTAAATCCGAGTGACGTGTCTACCAATTTGAAATAAGTCCGGATGGCGTGCCTGTCAATGTGAAATAAGTGTTGGTGACGTGTCTACCAATGTAAAATAAGTCCGGATGGCGTGCCTGTCAATGTGAAAAAAGTGCTGGTGACGTGTCTTCCAATGTGAAATAAGTCACGGTGGCGTGTCTTCCCATGTGCAATAAGTGCGGTGACGTGTCTACCAATGTGAAATAAGTCCGGATGGCGTGCCTGTCAATGTGAAATAAGTGCTGGTGACGTGTCTACCAATGTGAAATAAGTTCGGATGGCGTGCCTGTCAATGTGAAATAAGTCGCAGTGACGTGTCTACCAATGTGAAATAAGTCCGGATGACGTGCCTGTCAATGTGAAATAAGTGTTGGTAACGTGTCTACCAATGTGAAATAAGTCCGGATGGCGTGCCTGTCAATGTGAAATAAGTGCTGGTGACGTGTCTACCAATGTGAAATAAGTCTGGATGATGTGCCTGTCAATGTGCAATAAGTTCGGGTAACGTGTCTACAAATATGCATTAAGTCCGAGTGACGTGTCTACCAATGTGAAATAAGTCCCGGTGACGTGTCTACCCATGTGCAATAAGTGCTGGTGACGTGTCTACCAATGTGAAATAAGTCCGGATGACGTGTCTGTCAATGTGAAATAAGTGCCGGTTACCTGTCTACCAATGTGAAATAAGTCCGGATGGCGTGCCTGTCAATGTGCAATAAGTTGGGTGACGTGGCTACCAATGTGAAATAAGTTCGGATGACATGCCTGTCAATGTGCAGTAAGTTCGGGTGGCTTGTCTACCAATGTGCAATAAGTCTGAGTGACGTGACTACCAATGTGCAATAGGTTTAGGTGACTTGTCTACCAATGACACCCCGTCCAACGTATACGTTACATAAACGGCAACTACGCCGCATTTACGGTGATAAACAGATATTTCCTGTTGTTTCTGTGCATGCGGTTTGGCAGTGAAGTTAATGCATATCAAAGCACGTTTTCGAACGATTTTTATTTTTTTTTTTTATGTGATCGTCCTCTACGTGCATACTCCATTCGCTTTTTTATGGGTGGATTTTCCGCACCGATTTCAGTGCGGAAGCCAAAACACTCATATTGATTAAAATACGTAATAGCATTAGCAAAAATTCTTACCGGTTGTTAAAAAACACTTTATATATGTCCATAACGTAAAAATATCCACAAAACCGCACATTTAACACTTAAATAACTTAGTTTTTACATACAATCCTACTTTCAAATCGTTTTTGACAGTTATCACGTGACGCGCACCGTTCAAGCGTCATAGCGATTTGAATAGAAACACTGTGATGGAAGTTCTACGCGGTAATTTGGAATAACAATACTTACTACGCATTATTTTCCGAAAAAAAGTAACATTTCCTATCACAGTGTGTATTCAAATTAGACAAACCAATACTTGTGTTTGTGATTTGACAAAAAAATGACAATATTCATCACTATTAAAGTTTAATAAATATTGTGTCGGTAGCAGAAATCTTGCTTGTACTTTATAAGTAGAAAATTATGGAGCGGATTTACATAAGCATGCTTTCAGTCCAATCCATTTTTTATCTGTGTATCATTCTTACAGCTTATAAAATATTACATGTTATTGTATTGCAACAAAATGAAATAAAATATGTTTAAACTAAGAAGAAAACGGATAATAAGATAGCACAGCTTTCTTATGGATCTTTTTCACTTGTAATTGAATGTATGACTACCATGTTTACTGTGAACAAAATAGTGTTTAAACTAAATGCTGCCTGTACACTAACATTTCCTTTCGCAAATAATGCAGTCACACACATGATATTATCTTTCTCCGCATTGCTTCGACTTTGGAATATCCGTTATTTTCATATTTTTTTTTTATCTTCTACTACCGTTTTCATTAGTGATCTTTTGTAAGTGTATTATGAGATCTACATAATGTTGTCCAGTACTTCTACCCATTCCTACCTCCTGTCAATATATCCTAAAACACTTTAAGGAGCTCATCAGTTAATGATAATATCTACGTCAGGTTTATATACTTCAATGCCGAAAGTTACGCGTGTGTTCATAAATCTCTGGTAATCTTTTATCATAACCGTTGAACGTATAGTAAAAGAGCAAAACTTAATTTTCAAAAGATAACTACATGCGCCAATAGTGTACAATATTTTTTTTACCATATTAACTTATGTACAACGTTAAGCCGATGTCAAATCATTGATGCATACCTGGCTATTGAAAATAATCTTGTATATGACTAATACATTATGGTCAACGATACACTTATTAGTTCTAAATTGGTATCAATTTATATTGCAACTGAAAAAAATATTGCTATAGCTTCGTCAATGATCTGTGGGTTGAGTAATGCAATGCTTCAAGCACGGTTCTTTGGTTAGAAATTGAATGATACATACGTTATTTATTATTCAAAATCTTCATCCGGCATTCACAATATAAGAAACTTGTTTTACTGTTAGCTTATGACAATTCCCATTTCAACAACAATTTAATATACTGTCAATAAGTAGTTAGAATCATTAAAAATTGTGTGGCCGATACATACAATATCAATTAGTTGAAAACTTAGCAATAAATACCCAAACAGTCATAGCTTATCACCAAATGTTGTTCAGACGGACATTATTTAAAATAATGAAAGCTGCTGAATACTATTGTATTTGATCACACCCCACTATAAATGGCAGACATACCTGGATATTCATGTACAGACTTTAGTATTAACGGTTTACAAGAACACTAAACTGTTGTATGCATTCACATGACCTTTCCACCAATATACGCGGTGTTGAATACACGCACATTCGTTATAGTCTAAAGAGAAACAGATTACTTGGATAGGTAACGTTTATATTTTTATTTTTCGACGCCCATACTTTAATTGACTTGTGAGTGTTTACTTTTGCAAATACTTCACTAATCCCAGCTCTGTGTGCATATACGAGAAAATATGCGTCTGAAAGCAAACATTTAAACAAGTTGATTTAATCAAATTTATTCTGTTTATGTGGGATTGGGGTGCGGGTAATAAAATGTTACAAATAACAAAATATATATCATAAGACAGAAGAATGTTTTCTATCTTATTTGTCTATAACCCATAGAGATATGGAGCGCTTGGTCCAGCGGTAGAGCACCGAACCTATGATCGGAGGGTCGTGAGTTCGATCCTCCGCTACGGCTATGTGTGGTGTCCTTGAGCAAGATACTTTTTCCGCATATTCTTTGTACTGGTTCTACCAGAGACATAGACGTCTCTGGTTCTACCCAGGAAGACTTCGAGCGTGATTTGTCTAAGTTGTAAGAATTTGTTTCACAATCGAAGTAAAAAAATATAAGTTTAAACTAAACTAGAGATATACAAGTCCTTGCTATAACCCATATATTTCTCTCCGTAATTTTTTTTCAATTTAAATCTTATTTTTTTATTTATTCTTCAGCAGTAGCAAAACACTTAATCATAATTATATTCATTAAAATAATTATAGATTTTAAACTAAAAACATGATGAAATATCGGACAGAAGAAAACTTTCTCATTCCTCTATAACCCATAACGTACACTCCGCCGAAGTTCCGATTTCGCATGTACATGTTTCCACCCAGTAGCTCGGATCTAACTCGCATCTAACTCCACTTATGTAAAATGGCTGCTAAATGACAGCGAACTAAGGTAAATTCGAATGTCTTGGTCATATTCACCGTCTATCAAACTACAGGACAGTTTTTTGCATAGCTTGCATTTATTATTCATTATTTTATCAATATAAATCAACGTTTTAAGGAATTAACGATTGTTGACGCAGTATTTGCCTTCGAAAAAGACGTATGTATGTGGTCTAATTTTCCACTTGGTTTTGTTCGGATGGAAATGAGACGTGAAGGGGCTAGTCTCACCCCTATTACGGCGATTAAATGAGACTAGCAGTGAGGTGAGAAACCCCCTTTATTTTCGTATTATTATTTCGTTTTTAAATCAAAGATATAGCCGATACGAGCGGCATTATATTTAAGTTGCAAGCGAGCATATGCTTTTGAATGGGAACGTGACCGTTTCCTCAAACATTCGTGAAAAGTGACGGAATGAACCACTTTCAGATTGAAATTACGTAATTTACAGATCCATTTATCACTTCGGAAGCAATTCTGGGACAACTTTATGTGTTTTATAATTGTTTTATATATCAATACACCAAGTTATATTGTTAAAAGAATACAAGTTGAGGGTATACGGTCGCTAAATGCCAAAAGTTATTTAGTACGTAGCATAAGTAGGTGCCACGCATTTTGTACACTACATAAGTTGAGGCTTTGTGTCATTTAGCGGTATTCTAATTACATGAAATATTACTTCTATATCTGAGGGTTGTTATTCAGTTTTAAATTATTTATAAACGCCATTATGCGACTACCCCACGGAAGCGCATCCTGTTCCCAATGTGGTGCTATAACATAATCTGTTAAACGTGCAACATATGGCGGCAGATGGGTTTGCGACATTAACGTCTCACAACACTATTACATTTCCCATAGGAGTCACTTGTAATATAAATGTCTAAAACACAGCAAAAAAAATGCAGCATGTCTCTGGGTTCGATTTCTTCACCGGTTCAAGATCTGTTAATATAAAGGAAAAACAGCCGAAGCACAGGGTCGATCTTTTCGACAAGTTAATTACACCAATTTTGAATTACGAGAGCGAAGTCTGGGGATTTAATGACGGTTTACCCGTTGGAAGAATACATATACATTTTTTAAAAAGAATAATAGGTGTTAAAAATCTCTTATTTGTCAACGATATACAAATAGTATTAAATATTAGTTAAAGGTACTGAATGCAAACGATTCAAAAAACATTAAAAATGTTTATAATATGCTTTTAACTGTTTTAGAGGTATATCCAGATAAGACTACTTGGATTTCTTTATTAAAAAATCTTTTATCAAATTTAGGCTTTAATGATATGTAGCTACATCAAGGTGGTCGGATCACCGGAACTATTTATTTTAACCGTAAAACAGCGTATTAGTGTTCAATTAATTAAAAACTGGCATAGTCGTTTAACTGAGTCAACACGCGCAGTGTTTTACAATAGTATTATTAATTTTAGATCTCAGCCTTACTTAAATTTATCAAACTTGATAGGTTCATTAAAGTTTTTGCTGAATTACGATTCTCGTCGCATCGATTAGAAGTAGAGACAGGCCGTTGGATACGACCAATTAGAACACTACTTGACGAACGAAAGCGCAGCCGGAGTATGTTTTAAATAATAGGATTAATCAATAAAAGAATGAATATCATTTTATTATTGAATATTTTATTATTGAATATATGCTATATTCCGATCTAAGAAAAGTTTATATCAATAAATATTATTGGGAAAGACAAAACATGCCTAAGTCTATCAATTTGTTAAATTCAGAATACAACAGTACATTAAAATAAAATTAGTACTTTTTTATTTAAAGGTTTCAAATAAGAAATTTATATAATAATTTATACCATGAAAATAACATTGCAACTGTTTATTATCATAAATAAACCACTGTCTGTCATATATCTGTGTATACATCATGTACCAGATGGACCTGCGTGCCTAATGAATAATGTATGAGGATGTATGAGAAAGTATATGCTGGCCCACGTTACCTGAACATTAAACGGGTCACTATATTGGTCACCTGTGGTACAGAGTACTGTACCGAAAACAAGCAAAAGGTAATATGGACGGTTTTGTTTCGGAGAAAGTATATAGAACATAAGGAAGCACACTCCAGAATGAAAAATTGTAAATTTGCAGAAACAGACTAATACAGGAATGTACAGAATAAAAACTTTAGGGTTAAGAACGAAAGCAGAACGGAGTACTAACAGTGTTTGAAAAACATGTTATCAAATATGATATCCATATTAAATATGGTCTCAAACCGGTTTATTCAAACACAAGAACAGAAAGTTATATTGTAAGACATAAGAAAAATAGAGAGACAGTAAAAGGCACTCAATCGTCCACGACCGGGGATTGTAGCAGTTGTAAGACAACCAAATCCCAATGGATGAGTTGACTTCAAATGAATGAGGATATCAAAATTAGACAACCACATCCCACTGCATGGGTTGACCTCAAATCAATGAGGATTTCAAAATTAGGCTATTCGCTGTACTAGCAAACCACCGAAACGTATGGATATAACATACACATTTCGATGTATTTTATATTCACCACCAAAAACTTTTAGTCGGTTCCAACGATTTGCATAACATAAAACGGATATCAAACGTATGAATTAATTCTAGTTCCGGTCAACAGAATGACACCCCTTTCAAGAACTAACAGCTTTAAAAGGTGTTAACTCTTACACTATTATAAGGCTCCAAAGTGGTCTAATGGTGTACGCCTTTGATTGTCACTCAGGATATCGTATGTTCAAACCGCATTCAATGCTAAAAAATACAAAAATAATAAAACATTTATTTTATTCTTTTATTTATCTTTTTTTATTGAAACTGTTACAGGTATTCAACTGACATACTTGCAAAATAAGTCAACTTAAAGCAACGACAAAATCACAATCTCTCTCGCAGTCCTGTGATGTCGAAGTATACATGTTGTGTTTGTATGAAAAGCGATATTATTATACAGAGATATCGGACATGTTGAAGTAAGTATTCTACATGTATTATATTGTCCTGTTTGATTTTACAGGAGGCACAATCACAACTTTGCTAGGGGTGTCCGGGGGCATGCTGCCACGAAAGGATATTTAGCTCGTGGGATGCATTTCCAGTATTTTTCTAATATTTCAGATATTTTTAGCCGTTCAAATCTATAATACAAACTCTATTTTATACAAATGCCCATTTTTACACTACTATTACCTAGAATACACATTGGTGACTTTTTAGACCCGACATAACAGTACATATCGATTCTTAGTAATACACTGTAAGACAAGTATTTGCTGGGTAGTATGATACACTATTACTGCATATATTATATGTGAAAGATATTTCATATTTTTTCAAGAGTAATTCATATTTTGAAAATAACTGTTATTTTTACAAAATACTAATAAACGTGTGAAACTCCACAAATTCTACAGGAGGCAAGTGCCTCCGTCTGCCTCGGTTTGGCTAACTTGAATATATAATTATAATCTCCGACTCTTAACAGCTAAAAGAAAGATTATTAGAACAATATTTATAATAATTTTATGCCATCGAGGGCGAACAGAGGAATAGCGCAATGTAAATATTGTATATGTATTACACGAAGAACAGGGTGTGGTCTACGGGTCTGAAACAGCAGCGATATGTCATCCAAAATAATGAGATGGACGATAATATTCTTAAACGGAAAAATACTTAGTTTATTTGTGAAGTGTATACAACAATACAATTAAAAAACAACGCTGAAAAAGTTGGATAGTAGGGTTATTACATGTTATTAGAATACCGCTAAATGACACAATACACCAACTTATATGTAGTGTACAATATACGAGAAACCTACGTATGCTACGTACTTAGCAAATGTTGGCGTTCAGCAGTCTTATAACATCAGCTTGTAATGTTACTGATATAATTTGGTATATTGATACATAAAACAAATGTAAAACACATACAGTAGTCCCATAAATGCTTCGGAAGTAATATATTGAGCTGTTTTCAATCTGAAAATTGTTCAATCCGTCACTTTTCTTGAATGTTTGAGGAAACGGTCATGTTCCCATTTAAAAACACATGTCCGCTTGAAACTTAAATATCGGCTACATTTTCGATTTAAAAACGAAATAATAATATGAAATAAAGGGATTTTCTTACCTCACTGTTCGGCCGCGTGCACAAAAATAACAGGAAGTACCGGTTTATCGTGTGTAGTTATCAACGTAATTGCGGCGTAGTAGCCGTTTATGTAACGTATACGTTGGACGGTGCGGCGTAGTAGTCGTTTATGTAACGTATACGTTGGACAGTGCGGCGTAGTAGCCGTTTATGTAACGTATACGTTGGACAGTGCGGCGTAGTAGCCGTTTATGTAACGTATACGTTGGACGGGGTGAATGAGCAATAAGATCGGGTGACTTGTCTAACAATGTGAAATAAGTCTGGGTGACCTGTCTACCAATGTGCAATAAGTCCGGGTGACTTGTCTACCAATGTGAAATAAGCCCGAGCGACCTGGCTACCAATGTGAGATTAGTCCGGGTGACTTGTCTACCAATTGAAATAAGCCCAAGCGACCTGTCTACCAATCTGCAATTAGTCCGGGTGACGTGTCTACCAATGTGAAATAAGTCCGAGTGACGTGTCTACCAATGCTAAATAAGTCCGGGTGACGTGTCTACCAATGCTAAATAAGTCCGGGTGACGTGTCTACCAATGCGAAGTAAGTCCGGGTGACTTGTCTACCAATATGCAATTAGTCTGCTGACGCGTCTACCAATGCGAAAGAAGTCCGTTTGACTTGTCTACCAACATGCAATAAGTCTGGGTGACATGTATCCCGATGTGAAATAAGTCCGGGTAACGTGTCTACAAATGTGCAATATGTCAGGGTGACGTGTCTACCAATGTGAAATAAGTCCGGGTAACGTGTCTACCAATGTGCAATAAGTCCGGGTGACTTGTCTACCAATGCGAAATAAGTCCCGGTGATGTGTCTACCAATGTGAAATATGTGCGGTTGACGTGTCTACCAATGTGCAACAAGCCCTGGTGACTTGTCTACCAATGCGAAATATGTGCGAGTGACGTGTCTACCAATGTGAAATATGTCCAGGTGACGTGTCTACCAATGCGAAATAAGTCCGGGTGACCTGTCTACCAATGTGCAGTAAGTCCATTTGACGAGTCTACCAATGTGTAATATGTTCGGGGCTGGTATTCACCAACCATTCTTAAGAATGTCCTTAGACTTGAACACAAGAATGAACTTTGGAAAACACACTTAGAGACCATTGTTTGAAGTCAATCTTTGCGAACATGTAGGGACACCAAACAGATAACAGTCAAATAATCTCTCACAATTATTCTCTCTGTTACGGTAAACTAGATATTAACGGTTGGAATTTGGATTTTCAAACTCAAATCTAAAAATATTTTTTAAAATGGTTGGTGAATACCACCCCGGGTGACCTGTCTACCAATGTGCAATAAGTCCGGGTGACGTGTCTACCAATGTGAAATTAGTCCGGGTGACATGTCTACCAATGTGCAATAAGTCCAAGTGACCTTTCTACTGATGTGCAATAAGTCCATGTGACGTGTCTACCAATGTGCAATAAGTCCATGTGACGTGTCTACCAATGTGCAATAAGTCCGGGTGACGTGTCTACCAATGTGAAATTAGTCCGGGTGACCTGTCTACCAATGTGCAATAAGTCCAGGTGACGTGTCTACCGATGTGCAATAAGTCCATGTGACGTGTCTACCAATGTGCAATAAGTCCATGTGACGTGTCTACCAATGTGCAATAAGTCCGGGTGACGTGTCTACCAATGTGAAATTAGTCCAGGTGACCTGTCTACCAATGTGCAATAAGTCCAGGTGACCTGTCTACCGATGTGTAATAAGTCCATGTGACGTGTCTACCAATGTGCAATAAGTCCATGTGACGTGTCTACCAATGTGCAATAAGTCCGGGTGACATGTCTACCAATGTGAAATTAGTCCAGGTGACCTGTCTACCAATGTGCAATAAGTCCAGGTGACCTGTCTACCGATGTGCAATAAGTCCATGTGACGTGTCTACCAATGTGCAATAAGTCCATGTGACGTGTCTACCAATGTGCAATAAGTCCGGGTGACGTGTCTACCAATGTGAAATTAGTCTAGGTGACCTGTCTACCGATGCGAAATAAGTCCAGGTGACCTGTCTACCGATGTGTAATAAGTCCATGTGACGTGTCTACCAATGTGCAATAAGTCCATGTGACGTGTCTACCAATGTGCAATAAGTCCGGGTGACGTGTCTACCAATGTGAAATTAGTCCAGGTGACCTGTCTACCAATGTGCAATAAGTCCAGGTGACCTGTCTACCGATGTGCAATAAGTCCATGTGACGTGTCTACCAATGTGCAATAAGTCCATGTGACGTGTCTACCAATGTGCAATAAGTCCGGGTGACGTGTCTACCAATGTGAAATTAGTCTAGGTGACCTGTCTACCAATGTGCAATAAGTCCAGGTGACCTGTCTACCGATGTGTAATAAGTCCATGTGACCTGTCTACCAATGTGCAATAAGTCCATGTGACGTGTCTATCAATGTGCAACAAGTCCGGGTGATGTACGTGGTACCAATGTTGAGCGAGTTCAATGTAGTTCTGTAAGCTGTTGAGTAAGTCCATGGCATGTGTGTGTGTGTGTATCATAGTCACCAATGTTAATAAGTCGTGCTGACAAGATTGATGGTTTCCAACATTGAGAACAACCAGGTACCAATGTTTGAGGTAAATGTAGGTGGCCAGTGGCATAGCTTCCTATAGGCAATGTAGGTTCGTACCTACTCTTTTTGAAAAAATAAAAATGCCAAAAATGTAATAAAACTCGGATCCCTAGCGGGTGTAAACTCTAAATTCGATACAAAAACATCATTGAATATGATCCAGATATTTAACATCATTTTATCAATGTATTTGCTTATTATATATATATATAGTGAATTCAAGCTTAGGCTAATATTAAGGATAACCAGGCCCCGTAAAACAATACATATAAGCCTAAACGCATCTACGGCGGCCTAGCTGAAAAAAAGTTTCTGGGGAGCATGACCCGGACCCCTTACAATAGTGCCTACACGTCGTTTTCAGCCAAGCTACGTCCCTGGTAGCGATGGTAAGTATGCCTATGTGCTCTAGTCTCAATGACCGAGTCCATATGACGTGTGTGAGGTGCCAAAGTTGCGTAAGTACACGTGATCTGTGTGCGTGCCAAGATTACGTATGTCCAGACAGCAAGGTCAAGTACTAAGATCGAGTAGGTCCAGGTCACGGGTACGAGTACCAAGGTAGAATTCTTACGAGTACCAAGGTAGAGTTCTTACGAGTACCAAGATAGAGTTCTTACGAGTACCAAGGTAGGGTACTAAACCGAGCAAATCCAGGTTATGTGTGGTGGCATCAAGTTGTAATAAATTCAGTACACGTGCGTGAGTGTCAAGGTTGAATAAGTTTATTTTACATACCGCAATATATGTTGGGGCCAAATTTTTGATACTCAGCTCAAGTTCCAGACAAAGGCCGTTATGTAATAGGTGCTAAATATGATACCTTTATGTTTGTCTTGTGTTGCCAACAACAACAACAACAACAACAACAACAACAACAACAACAACAACAATAATAAAAATAATAATAATAATTATATTATATATTAATGATAGGCATGACTATGCAGTGATCCAATGCTGATAATAAAAATTAGTTTGCATACATGTGATATGTTTGTACAGTGGCAATGTACGAGGTTTCGTTGAACTATGTATCCATGTTGTTTCTTATTGGCATATGATATACTCGCTAGTTAATCCCTCTTTAATCTTTAACTTGTTAAAACGTGGACTCTGTCATTCTTTATGTTGGAACTTTCCATTACATTTATTACAAGGAGTGTCAGTATAATAAGAATTAAATGACTGAGATCCAAATAATGTAGAGTGTGGTCAGTCTGCACCTTATTCGCAGAATGACCTGAGTCAAACATTTTTTTTTTGCAAATAGTATTGCTGAATTGAACAGGAGGTTAATTCTTTTAAGATGGGGTCAAATAATGTTTCATACGAGATCTATTTAAATCAATATCTGATAGTATTAAAGATAAATTATTTGCAGACGACAATTTAAAACATCACAAGTAGAACAGAGTTCCTTCGGAGTGATTTAGGTTTGGAGGCGAGATATTTTTATTTATATATATTGATAAAAAATGTTTAATTATTTTAGTCAACACGTATTGAACTTCAGATATGGGGGCACATGGATTATAAACTGTATAACATATATATGCATTGTGTTTAATAATTTATTTGTTCCAGATTAGTAGAAATATGAATGTGCGTTATTACGTCTTGTCTTTATCGGATTAAACAATAAACGGATTGTGGATTTACCATACAATACCCTGTGTTACATTATAATCTGCAGAAACATTGGATTAAAATGGTGGATAAAGAGGAGAAAGCTCGCTTCGGGGATAACTTTGCAAAAGCGAGGACTAAAAATAATATTGAAGAAAACTTTTTGCGTAAACAACTTTCACAGATAGACAAAAACTATCGCAAAAACTTGTCATCAATAGAACATGATATATATGAAGAAAAAAAGTTTGCAACTAAACTTAAACAAGAGTCGGATGATTCGAAACGGCTAGACAGTGCCGATATGGAAACTATCACAAATAGAAGGAATCATGGATTATCCAAACATGACGCTTACAAAGACGATCAGATGTCAGTGTCTGGTCGGAAAATGTCATCTGCGTATGACGTAAAACCAACATTAATGTTCTGGTCGCAAGATGCATCTACAAAGTTACCGGTGATGACCAGTTTCTATGGTTACAGACTCAGCTTCCAAAGGTCTATGACGGAAATAAAGCTTCTTGGTCAGCAGACATACCCAGCAAGCAAACGTGAAACTCAGTCTGCCGACCAGTTAACCGTGCGAGATGCACCGAACGTAAGAAAACTACATACAAGTGGCTCATCACCCAGGTTTTCATTTGAAGATCGTAACCGTGATGAGAAAAAGGATAGCGAGGAGAAACCACTGCCGACAAGAGGCAAGATTTCTTTAAACTGTATGAAAAGTGGAACCGGTTCAAAATTATACCCGGATAAGAAACCTGATACAGGGATGTCTGCTCCTGAAGATATAAATCTGGATTTAAAACAAACGTCTGCACCAAGTTTTGAAAATTTACCTAACTCTGTCGATGGAGGTAAAACTGACAGGATTAAAAACGCGGGACAACTAATGGACCCAAGAAGAGCGCGACGAAGACTCGCTATGTTAAATTTCAAAACCAGAGAGGAGGCCACCAAATCGTTCCGCGACAGCATGTTATCCAGTAAACATTCTCAGAGGTCTGCTAAACCGCTTGTTGCCACAGAACTGGATCGTTCATACAGTCAACTCCCTATATTAATGTCTGAGGTGACTAGATTAAATAAAAACGCCGAAAATGATAAAGCAATCGGCGGGAAACAATACACGAAGTCTGCGTTTGCTCTAAACATGCAATGTGCTGTTTCCAAAAAAGTGCTGAACAATAGTGGCCTGCCAGTTGCGTTTAGGAAAAACCACAGCACGTATCTGAAACACTACGGTGCCCCGTTAATTGGAGAAAAGACACCGCGACATTATAACACCCCCGACACTCTGCACACGCCAATGAGCTGCATGACAATAAATATTCTAGATTCATACTCTTGATCAATCTAAATCACCATCAATCAAGGATGAAATATTCTTAGTTTACCATCGACTGTGTTTAATGCTTAAAAAGTGATCACATTATGGTGTAGATGTTATAAGTGCTTTTTCTGTTTTAGGCAAAAAAATTCTGTTTACCTAATATTTAGGTATGATGTGATGTTTTGGACTTGGACTTTCAATCCGTTTCATTCTCTGATGTCTTAAAATGTTATAAATGATATTTTTTATTGATATGA
Source organism: Panopea generosa (assembly GCA_029582155.1). Lineage (NCBI taxonomy): Eukaryota > Metazoa > Mollusca > Bivalvia > Adapedonta > Hiatellidae > Panopea > Panopea generosa. The sequence continues at coordinate 46,807,186 of CM055897.1, forward strand.
CAAGTATGTTCTTTCTTTTCCTGGTGCATGTATATGTTTACAATTTTATTAGCTGACAATACAAAGAAAATACAGACGTATGATATACACGTAATGTATACTGATTAAGTATGAATAAAGCTACACAATAACAACTATTTTGACAAATTAATTCACATATGAGATCTGCTCCACTCACTTATTTCAGGCATTGCGTCGTCGTCCGTCGGAAAAGATCGTAATTAGATTATACCCATATAATTGCGTGTTTCAGTCAGTTCACACTCACAATCTGAGATGGACATCGGTACTAAAATATATTTAAAAAAAGTCAAATGACACTCACCCTAAAAGTCCTTGTTCGATGATAATGAGCTTCCATGTATGTCATCTAAGTGTGAACTTTTCTGAAATTCATTTCCGTCTTTGTAAAATATTCAAAATGGCCGTCATAAAATGCGAAGATTGAATTGAGTTGTATAAAGAAAAGTACATAAAACACGTTTCTAAAACATTTCAGTTTATATAATATCGAATGTATATCGATATCATTAACGTGGGCTATAAACTTTAAACAGCGTCTTCTCCGAAACGTTTTATTCAGTGGTGACCATATCCTATAGTCAACTTTTCTTCTTTCTGTTTTTTATTTTCATCAAATATTCGCTGGGTATTCACTGGATGTAAGCCAGCGGATGTGATAGGAGAGGACTAGCCAACACAATTAACACTACCTTTCCTAATATTTGTACTTTTTTCTCTCATTTTTACATGCAAATGTAATGAGAGAATAAATTAAGTGGATTCCATTACAAAAACATACTAAAATCAACGATATTTGAAACAATTTCTCAGTCCGCTTATTCAATGCTGATTATCAAACTGTCATGTACATGATTTCAAATTTGTGTTTTGCAACTTCATAAATGTTCAAGATGGCCATCGTTGAGCGTGCACAGTTTGAATTTGGTTACATGGGGAATATATAAAGATGACGTCTACTCTAAAACCACTGAATGTATTGTCATTATACTTTGTCACAATTTTCCTTGTGTGGCACAATACAAGATATGTGTTTTTGTTGCTATCCAACGTAGCCGTTATTTTCTCTGAAAGTGTTTGTTTTCAATCAGATATACATATGTGTTTTTTTTTCTTTCAGTTCCATTTGAAAATGATCAATATCTATCTTACAAACAGTTTTTAACTGACAAACTTTCTCACTTATGGAGCGAGCGGTTCGAGGCGTACAGCCATTTTTTTCTAAAGTAAGAATGTGTAAGCTTTTAGTTATCTGTGCAGTTTTTCAAAGATATGTGTAATCCATTTTATTACAATTGACTTAGGTTTCATCTTAAAAATGCAATAGCACTAAAACGAGCACGACAACGTACCTTTTTTCATGATCATTTTTATTTTAAACAATAAATATGGGTTTTAATTGAATTAAAAAAATCTAATTACTTTTATTTTACGAAGCAAAAGTCTTAACAGTTACAGTTCGAATTCCATTCCGGCCACAATCTCCGTGATGTTTGATATACGGCATTGCGTCTCATTATCATTCGTCTCTCACAGCTGATTCAAGTGGAAAAGTTGTTTTGAAAATAAAATTATCAGTAACTTGCGGAGATGGGATGTGTTTGAGTACTGGTAACCTTCCAGGATCCCAGGAAACAGTGGTTAGGTTAACTGATCGTCTGTTAGCCCTCGATGGCATACAAATGTCGCTTAATATTCAATAAATCAATCAATTAAGTGCGATCAATTCACATGTGTCATTTAGCAACACAACAATATGAAAGGATCTTGTCGTTTGGCTTCACCGTTTAGAATATTCAATAAGAGTTTTGTTCGGACCCGGTTAGCTCGTTCGGTAACACGTCTATCAAACAAGAGGTCCTGGGGTCGTGAATTCGAATCCTTGTCCATCCACGATCTCCGTGATGACGGGTATACATTTCGTTGCCATTAGTAACTCACTGCTGGTTTAACTGGGAAAGTCGTCATTTATTTACGGATGTCGTTGTGGTGGAGTATCGGTTATCTTCCAAGATCCCAGGAATTAGTGGTATGATAAATTGATCGTATGTAAAAATGAAGCTAAATATTCAAATAAATAAATCAATAAGTGTAATATATGTGACACGAACGGTTACGTGCGCCTCGAACGGGAGATAACTACAGTATATGTTACTTTTTTCTGTTTTTTTTTTATTTCCCTTTAATTGTTTAGGTTGTACGAAATGTTTCGACTGGTCTTTGTTCCTTTTCGTATATCGTTTCTTCAACCCCTTGAGAGCAACATTATTTCAATTCAGTATTTCACTTACGAGGTACTTTGTTTATGTCTTACAAATAAGCCATTCATACGTTAAACACGACTTGTATTTGGTGCAGTAGTTGTTATGTAAGCCACGTGCAGTAGTTGTGATGTAAGCCTCGTGCAGTAGTTGCGATGTAAGCCTCGTGCAGTAGTTGTGATGTAAGCCTTGTGCAGTAGTTGCGATGTAATCCTCGTGCAGTAGTTGTGATGTAAGCCTTGTGCAGTAGTTGCGATGTAATCCTCGTGCAGTAGTCGTGATGTAAGCCTCGTGCAGTAGTTATGGTGTAAGCCTCGTGCAGTAGTTATGGAGTAAGCTTCGTGCAGTAGTTGTAATGTAAGCCACGTGCAGTAGTTGTGGTGTAAGACTCGTGCAGTAGTTATGAAGTAAGCCTCGTGCAGTAGTTGTGATGTAATCCTTGTGCAGAAGTTGTGATGTAAGCCTCGCACTGTAGTTGTGATGTAAGCCAATCAGTGAATTGTAGTGACGCAGCGTCAAATATCTTTATTGAAAACTAGACATCAACTTTTTATTATCAGCTTGTAAGGGACACACCGTCACACACGGCAATATTGCTTGCGAAAATTTCACATAACTTTATTACTGAAAAGTGTATATCTACTGGACATGCCCAGTGTTTCAGTTCTATTTTAGAAAGGGGCGTAACTCATGTTAATGGTTCAGAGGCATCATGTTCGTTGCCATTTGTGATAAAAAATGCAACATAATTATATGTTACTTTAATAAGCTTTAATTACTTGTTTTTGTTTCTGTAAAGCTATCAAATTGAGCATGTGATCGAACCAGCGACCTTCTGGCTAGAGCGGCCAACATTATAACTACTACATCACCGCCGCATTTAAATATTAGTATAAACTGACTGTTTCAATTTGCTATGTTTATATATATTATCAATGTATAGTGTTTTAACAGCTGGCACAAAAACTATGTTCTCTTGCCAACATTCTCCAGTGAACATAGGTTAATTATATAAACATGCGAATACAATGTTGTCGTAAAATGTGGCTAAAAGATAGATATGCAAGATAACAGTCCCGGCTGATATTTCATTGTAATTATTGGCATGCTTCACTGTTTATGTGATGAAAAACCAAGTGTTTATAGAAGGTATGGCGTGATCACCGTAAGATATGTAGATATCGTCTCTCTTCATCTACTTGTTATACAGTCAAAACATGCGACATTGTTAAACATGAATATAGACAACGACTACAGGATGTGTCGAGATTTTAGATTGTATTGTTAAAGATCAAAGACCCATAAGGAATTTAAACACACTTAGATAATATGACTTTTGCAAAACAGGACCATAAATGTGAATATTCACATTAAGCAACCTAGTATATTACAGACAGGAATTTTGAGGAGCTATGTTTTACAATAAAATGCACAGAATAAAATTAGATACTAAACAAATTCGTCAATAATGTATTCAAATAAAAAGGTTTAGTCTAGTCTAGTTGACTGCTTGTGTATCATCTGCAAGCAGTTTAGACACAGATCAGCCTACCAGCAACTCATTTACATAATCTGTCGCTAAGTCAGTTAAAATAAAATGAGAAAGCGCGCACGCAAGGGTTGGCACAAGCGTTGAGAGAGAGAGAGAGAAAGAGAGAGAGAGAGAGAGAGAGAGAGAGAGAGTGAGAGAGAGAGAGAGAGAGAGAGAGAGTGAGAGAGAGAGAGAGAGAGAGAGAGAGAGAGAGTGAGAGAGAGAGAGAGAGAGAGAGAGAGAGAGAGAGTGCGTGCGTGCGTGCGTGCGTGAGAGAGAGAGAGAGAGAGAGAGATTTTTTACATGAGTTGCAATACTTTATAATACTGTGTTGGTCTATCTATTTACATATGTTACTTGTTATCGTGTGCAGATTATTAACCACATTTTGTCATACTTATGTAATAACACATGTACTAAACTACGAGCAGATAAAGGTCTGCTACTATACTAGTATAGAACTTACTGATAAGATTCCATTCCTAAAGAACTCGACATAACTGAGTTAGTCGCTGTTTTTAGCCCCGAGAAAGGATTATATTTATCCCCAAATATTTTGTCATTCATTTTATCATTATATATATAATGTTCATAACAACTTCGAAATAAAAGAAAAACTTATAAAAAATAATATAAACAATTAAACGAATTTCTGCCATTTTAAGGAAATGACTGAGGTAGTTCTATTATTTGTAAGAACTTGTGACCCGACCCAATACAATATGTTTAAACTGAAACTATTATTTGAATTTACCATTCAGAAACAAGAATGCCGTTACATTATGAATGAAACTTCACATGTGTGTTCAGCATCACCAATGGAACTCACATGCACAAGAACCATAACTCTGGGTTGCATTTTTGGCAGAGTTATGGGCCTTTTTGGATTTAATTTTTCAGGTTAAAGTTTTTTATAAGGTAAGATATCTATGCAACCACTCGTACGATATGAATGAAACTTCACATGTGTGTTCAGTATTATCAATGGTAGGCACAGAGATAAGAACCATAACTCTGGGTTGTAATTATCCAGTTGCAACATACAATTTACGCACATGGAAGTTAAAAATGGTCATTCAAATAAATGTAATTTGTAATAACCAAGTTAAAAAGTACAATAAAGCAATCTGAAATATGGCGGATAATACCCTCCATACATATTGGCCATGATTGGCCGGGTGCAAATGCAGGTGTGTGAGTGGGGGTGGGAGGGGGTATAATTTGAGGGAATTCATTCTTAGGCGGTACAAATTATGGTTTGCGTAAAAAATGGCGGATTTTCGTTAGGAAAATTGATGTCAAGGCATATAAAAACTCGAACATTTATTTTATACTCACTGTTTTTCTTAGTGCGTATACACACACACACACACACACACACACACACACACATATATATATATGTATATGGATATAAAGATACAGGGTAAAATTGAACTGAAAATAAGCTTGATAACGCTTATATAATGAAAATTCATCTCATTTGAGATGTCACAAGACGCAATGTCACAATGACTAGTTGTAATCAGTCATTCAGCGGTAGAGCATCGGATTCAAAATCTGGGGTCGTATGTTCGGTTCTCCACCACGGCTATGTGATGTGTCATTGAGCAAGACACTTTATCCGCCAGCTTAATTTACTGGTTCTACCCAGGAAGACGTCGAGCGCGATTTGTCAAAGTTTTAAAAACTTGTTTCACAGTCGATATAAATTAATAATTAAAACAATAGCAACTCATTTTAATTCTAAGCTTTCACCATATTAGAATGCGAGACAGTATTAGATTGTAAGATATGAAATAAGAAATAAAGGAAAAGACTAGAGATGAAACGATTCATCGCTATTCATCTTACCGCCGATGTGTGTATCGGGTGTTGAATGAAACGTTCAAAAGATCACGATACAATACATTTTTAGACCTACGATGCATCAGTACATGAGTATCGTGATGCGAATCGCATCTCGATTTAAATATTGCAATACGCATTCATGGTCTCATGACCTCATAAATGACCTCGTATGACATATGCAAAAAATATTTGTTTCTATATGGAGGATTGCGAGTCTCTAATTGTGTGTATATCTCTAATTTTGAGTAGGAAAATGGTCAAACTGCATAAAAGGTCATCATGGTGATGTAAGACCGTGTAAAGATCTTAAAGAGGCTTGAAAATAGATCGCAATAGGTCAAAAGACTCAGAATAGAAAAAAGTATTAGAATTTTAATTCAATTTTCGAATAGCATATGAAAAAAATCAATAACCTGATATGGCATATGCCAAAAAATATTTCGCCTATATGGCATATGCAAAAAAAACCTAACAGACCCTCACACATCGCCATATATTTTCACACGCAATACGTATCGTAATACGTATCGTTCTGAAAATAAAGTATCGCGATACGCATTGCAGATGAGTAAAATGCCAACGCACAGCCCGAGAGAAAATAACAAATTTGTAAACAAAGGGTATATCCAAAGTAACACTATCAGCCAAAATACAAGGTAAACCCATTACTGTACCACGTCGCGCAAAAGCGGGATCACATGTATTGATCAGTGTTTGGAATCCCTTTACCTGATCCAATGACAAAAACTAGCCATGGATTAAAAAACCCTTATGTAAGATTGTTTTGGTAAATTAATTTATGTTATTCTAGGCCAGTCTCCTTTAGAGCTAGAAATGGGTAACTATGCTTAATGGTTATGTAAGCATCTGCGGAGCATTCATAGTTCAACACGTGTGTGTATCTGGGCGGGCGGGTAAGTCGGGATTTTAAGGAGAGAAGATTCAATTGAAGGAGGCGTGCTATGTACTAGCACCAAATTTTCAATCAATTTAACTATACTTGCTATGTTTTAGGCGGCGTGCCCCCGATGTTCTTTTCGTCGAGCCACTCGATAGTTGTTCTATATTGTGACCTGTGGTTTTATGGAGAGATTCCTACCTATCAGCAACATTTACTTTAATTTAATACAAAAGGTTCATATGTTTCTTTACAAACGTTATTTTCATTGACAAAGTCAACAAGTCAGTTTCACATAATACCGAATGATGGCCGATAATGTACGCTGCTTTGAAAGGGAGCAGTAGTTGGTTTTGTTGAGGAATAAAAAGACGGCGCCGCTTGACGTCAAAATGTTGAAATTAGACAAATTCAAACGCTAGGTGGCTCTGTAGTTTATGATACATAGAATTACAGAAATAACCATCGGTAACAAGGTAAAAAGATAGCCTTTATCACATTAAACATTTTCTTTGGAAAAACAATAATACTAGAATTTGCAATATGCAATTAACACAAAATTGACATATGTAAAAGTAAGCAGATAGCATTTAAATGAATGTAATTTGTAGTTTACGCAAGTTGCCACTTGAATGAATGTAAATTGGAGATAAGTAAGTTGAAATATGTAATTAAGCAATCTGAATTATGGCGGATAGTACCCCTCCATAAATATGGGCTGCGTTCAGCATGTACGGCCCCCATTTCTCATTAAGTTAAGTGATTAAACACAAACTAACAGCTCTCAGAGGTGTTCACATGTCCTTCAGTTGACTTCTGTTATCAAACGTTTGCAACCTCTTGGGCCTTTTGTTTATTAATATCCGTTCATTCATTTATAAAAAAATATTGTCACAATAATAAACTTAACAGAATATTGCAGTACATAAGTTTGAAAATATATAAGGTTAGTTTCAAGATATTTTCTTATTGAATATGCAAATGGAAATGCTTAATGATTCATGTGTGCATTTAAACACCATAATTACTATTAAACACACAATATGTTCCGTTTCCCTGCAGCCGCAATTTGACCGGGTCATCTGATCGTTTTTAGCTCTACTGGCCAAAGGCCAGAAGTGCTTATGCGATGGCGCGTCGTCTGTCGTCTGTTAGCAGCACTTTCTCTGAAACCACTAGGCCAATTAAACTGAAACTTCACATTGGTGTTTCTATTGAATAGGAGACTATACAGAAGATTTTTTTTTTCGATCTGAAATTCAAGATGGCCGCCGTTACTAAAAATAGTCCAAAACTTAAAAAATCTTCTTCTCATGAACAGCCCAACAGATTTTCAAAATGTTTATGTAGTAATGATGACCAACTATAGTTTTGTTAGATTTGTTCAAATGGTGTCCATAGGGTTAAATATGACCCCGCCCCAAGGGTTCAATTAGGGGACACATGTCATTATAATATTCTTTTATTATTTTTTTTAAAATGGAAATGATTTTGCCTATATTTTCACAAAAGCATTGTTAGGTGAAGGAGGTTAAGATTTGTAAAAATGACTGGGTTCCACTGTCTTCAGGGGTCAGGAGGGGCCCCAAAAGGGTAAAAATTGGGAATTACTAAATTCGTTTTCTTAAGAACCGGTATGTCAGATTTGTTCATATTTTCCATAAATTATCCCTATGTGTAGGGGTTTGATTGCAGATAAGAATTTAGGGGCTAAAATTTATAGGGGCCCTGTAAGGGGACTTAGAATTTTACATAGGGATACTATGGGAAAACAGAAAATTCTCTTTTTCTTTGATCTGTTCTGAAACCACTACGCCAGTTAAACTGAAACTTCACGTGGGTGTTTCTATTGCATAGGAGACTATACCAAAGATTTTTTTTTCGATCTGAAATTTAAGATGGCCACTGTTACTAAAAATAGAAAAAAATAATCTTCTTCTCATGAACAGCCCAACAGATTTTCAAAATGTTTATGTAGTAATGATGACCAACTATAGTTCTGTTAGATTTGTTCAAATGGTGTCCCTGGGGTTAAAAATGACTCTGCCCTGAGAGTTCAATTAGGGGACACATGTCAATATAATATTTTTATTTTTTTTTTCAAATGGAAATGATTTTGCCTATATTTTCACTAAAGCATTGTTAGGTGAAGGAGGTTAAGATTTGTAAAAATGACTGGGTTCCTATGTCTTAAGGGGTCAGGAGAGGCCCAAAAAGGGTACAAGTTGGGAATTAGTAAAATTGTTTTCTTAACAACCGGTATGTCAGATTTGTACATATTTGATATAAATTATACCTAAGTGTAGGGGTTTGATTGCAGATAAGAATTTAGGGGCTAAAATATATAGGGGCCCTGTAAGGGGACTTAGAATTTTACATAGGGATACTGTGGGAAAACAGAAAATTCTCTTCTTTTTTTTCATTTATTTTGAAACCACTAGGCCAATTAAACTGGAACTTCACATGGATGTTTCTATTGCATAGGAGACTATACAAAAGATTTATTTTTTCTATCTAAAATTCAAGATGGCCGATGTTTCTATTGCATAGTAGAATTTCAAAAAGTGCTATGGCCACTACGAGTCAGTAGAGCGTCCTCAGGCCCTCTTGTTTTTTTTAATCACCCATGTTTTTAGTACCCGGTGCGCAGTTGTTTTATGTTGCCTACATTCAATCAAATATTTCATCTAACACCATTAAACAAGTATATAAAACCCCAATTAACACCTTCAATTGCTATAATTGCTACATTCTTTATAAGACCCAAGGAATTTTATACAAGTCCTTGTTTACACAAGAGCTTGGCAGCCAACTTGTTTTTTTAAGTTGTTGGCTGAATGTACAGAGGTCAGTGCATAAGCGCTCTCTATATATAGTAGTAACATAATTGATTACAGCAATATAGATTGTTCTCTTGTTCTGAATTTAACTTCTTAGATGAACTATATTCCATTACTCAGAACAAAACATTTGACTAACAGAATATTTAGACCATACCACATTGTGCTGGGTCACTCAAACATAGTATTACGTGACGTAAGAAGATCACGTGATACACTGAGAGCTATGTCACGTGATATTATGCGCAAAGCCGGTGGGTAGAGGCTAAATATCACGGTAGAGGCTAAATATCAAGAAGGTTCCCTGTCAATGCGCATGATCAACTTGTAACATTCGGAATACTCGGATTTTTCTATTTACCGCTAAAATCCAAGATTGTCAGTAAACATGAATTAAAGGGACGCAAACTTCAAAGTTTGGCTTTCAGGTGGGTGGGGTACCATGTGTTAAAAACTGAAAAATAAGATGTTATTTTACATAACCATTACAACCAAGCCTGGTAAATGAGTGCAGAGAACAGTTTTACTATCGTTTTAAAAAATAAATGGTAGCTAATCGTGTATTAATTACGAAAACAATGGCCAATACCATGTCCATTCAAACAGCATAACCGGATCAAATTGGATTCTATATTTACTGGTTTTATATCATAATGGTTCAAAGAACAATGTCTAGAAATATTTTTACTTAATAGTTTGTTACATTAAAATAATTGATATTACTAAACCGTGTTTACCAAAAGTGCACATGGCCATTTTTGTTCATTGACAAAAAAAAAGGTAAACAAATATTCTAAACACCAACAACATAGTGCTGAACACGCGATCAGCTGTTAATTCTTGTGCAAACTTAAGTAAAACATATTTACTAAACACTGCCAAGGTTGTCATTAGTCAAAACATGGTAATACCTGAAAACTATATTAAAATGTTAATGCTTTTACGCTGTCGTGTTTTCATTTTCATTCTTTTTCACCGATTCACCTTCCTGATATTAATACGCGACATTATTTACACATCTCGGTAAACAAATACACATGGATATGAGCGAAGGTGTTCCGAAACGGATACTATTTTCTTATGGCGTATAATTTTCCGTTGGTGTAATACTGGTTTAATAATGTTGTGAAATATCAAAATACAAACTGAATTTCGTCTATTTTATAACCTACAAGCCGTGTACTTGGTGAGTATTGTCCTACATATAGTAAATAACAAACAAGTTATCATTTTATATACTCTCGTCATGTCGATCTCTCTGTCTACGGTTGGTAAAAGTCATTTTTGAGAGACTCTCATCCAAGGTTAGTGTCGTGAAATTGTAGTAAAATGCATGCAGATCCCGTGCAACGAAAATTGAAACGTGGTATGGTGAAGTAAACATGTGTTCGCGTATATGGATTGAAATAACTGTGATGGAAAACCTCAATTTAATACTATTTTGTTGACACTTTTGAAAATTTTGTTGCTATTGTCTTATAAATGAATAGTGAATTCACGATATGGCATTACATGCAAAGGATAGAAAGAAAAGGACAAGGAGAAGATTTGGACAACCATGTGGAAAAAACTCTTAGACATATAAACGAAAACAGAAACTTTAGGTGTTGAAAAAGGAAGAGAAAATGAAAGTCTATTCGAATGACAGCAGAAAATTTCCACCATACCAGTTGGTACGTAAAGTTGTCTCATCCAATGGCAAGTATTACACACGATTTTCTGTCCGAAGGTTACGTATTCAAAGAATGAATGCAACAAAACTATGCAGTCTTGGTTTAACATTTTTGAAATTTGTATTGCACCGACACCCATTGTCAGGTTATCGAATCATGAATTTGGAAAATTTGAAAGATCATGTTGTAAACATAACAACTCATGCATGTTTATGTTTAAAAGCCCAAGAACTTGCCAAGTCAGGAAAAGAGCCAATTGTTATACGTTCAGAAATATGCAAGAATGGTCTGTATAGTATACTTTTAGCAAAATGCAATGGATGCTTGAAAGAATTTCAAATTGAAACCAGCTTTAAGCAGGACAATGGATACTATGACATAAATGTAAGAGCGGTGTGGGGTGCTGTTACTTCAGGCAGAGGACCTTCAAATTTGAACGAAATGTTGTCCACAATGAACACCCCACAAATGAGTGAAAAAATGTTTTCAAATATAGAACATGGTATAGGTAATTGGTGGCATGAAGTGCTGAAAGAGGAAATGGCCAAAGCTGGTGCAGAAGAGAAAAAACTTGCAATTGCCAGAGATGACTATCATCAGGGTATCCCGGCCGTGACAGTGATATGCGATGGTGGCTGGTCGAAAAGGACGCATAAACACAGTTACAATGCTTTTGGTGGTGTTGGAGTAATTTTTGGAGCCGAGACTCAGAAGCTTTTATACATTGGGGTTAGAAACAAACAGTGTATTATATGTTCCAAGGCAGAGAACAATGGCTGTGACCCACATCCTCATACATGCTTTAAAAACTGGAACGGTAGTTCACAAGCTATGGAGGCTGATATAATTTTAAGTGGTTTCATGGAGGCAGAAACTGTACATGGTGTTCGGTATATGAGGTTAATAGCAGATGGTGATAGCTCAGTTTATGCACGATTACAAGAAAATGTGCCAGTGTGGGGCAGTTCCATTAAAAAATTAGAATGTGCAAATCACACATGCAAATGTGTTAGATCAAACTTAGAATGCTTAGTTCAGGAGAAACCGCACTTTAAAGGATAGGGCAAATTGAGTCAGCTTAACCGAGTACGACTAACAACAGCTATTAGATGTGCCATCAAAATGAGAAGCAAAGATAAAAATGTAAAACAGTTGAAACATGACATAAAAAACTCTATTTATCATATCCTGGGTTTTCATCAAAATTGTTCCAACTTCTGCAAAAAGGGAAATTCAAAGTCAGTAGATGATATTGAAGAACATCATCTGGAGCAGTCTACTAATTCAATCGATGCTATATTTGAAAATCAGTATGATTATTGGAAATTGCCGTCTCAAGAGGAATTGGAACAGTCAAGAATGGCATGCAAGAGCAGTATTTCATTAAGTGAGGTAACAGAGATTATTAAAGATGTTTCTGTGATATTAAATCGGGTAGCTGAAAAGAGTGGACGATTGATTGGCAACTTTACAACCAATTTGGCAGAAAGTTGGATGTCAATTCGTGCAAAATTCGATGGAGGAAAGTTTGTCAACAGATGCGCTAGAGGTTCATGGAATACCAGGTGCTATTTATAAAGCGGTGCTTTGGGGCTTTTTTTTGTTGTTTGTAGTTTTGTGTTGTTGTTGTTGTGGTTTTTTTTCTTGTTGGGTTTCGTCTGAGAATAAAGGAAGTTTATATTAAAAATATACTCCAAGTAAAATTAAATGAACTTTTTATTTTGTTAAAGATTCTTATTGAAAGACAGAAATAGACTCAATAATACAATACAATACAAAGTATGAGTTTGACAATATCACTAAAATCAATATGACAAATACCAAGCATTTCACAAAACATTAAAAAGAGCAATACATTTTAAACACGTTTCATGAGAAGAGAAGTATAAACAAGCAAAGTTCGAGACATAGGTTTAGAACTGAAGTGCACATGTACCTTAATGGCAAGTTGAGGCACTCACACTCAGTCGTACAACCTATAGTGTTCTAATTTAAAATAATATGTTAAATAATTCGAAGGTTGAATGTTCTAGGTAACAGATTTAGTATAGTAACTTGCGTAACAGAAGATAAAATAGATATGAAGTGAACAAGTTCCTAATACAAAATACTGGTATTGTATCCTCATAAATTGTGCGAGTGTATATTAGGTTTTACGGCATATCAACGGAATAAACATTACAATACGATTTCAGCCGATATAAACATTAATATCTATTTTTCTTGCGGACAGCGAAATAATACAAACGAATGAATAAACCGAATGAGCTTTTCGATTAAAGCCAAATGACTGCAATAACCACTGGTACTAATCAAGCATACCGACAACAAATTGAAAAATAGTATTTCAGCAAATATACATAATAGTGTTTTACAATTTGTATTAGAAGCACGTTCCTATTTCTAATGTGTCTGACATGACACTCAATTTATTATGCTGTATCATTCCTGAGAGTATTAAGTGAATCAATAAGTGAAAATTCTACAATAATCTGTATAATTTATAGCAACAGTTTAAATTCTACCTATAGACTCTTCTAATCAAAATATATAAATGTTATTAATGCAACAGAATAATATACAATCATTGAAATTCATAATACAATTTGACATTTCCCACATTCAGATATTCTATTTATAGTTGCAGTATTTCGGACAAACCGTCAAGCTCTAACGTTATGCAATATCAAAAATATGCTAGTTACAATGATTAGCCATAGTATATTCAACTTACAAAGCATAGTCCTGTTTAACCGAACTGGCATAAACACACAAAACCATTTTCTAACTAGAATATTAATAAAAATGAGCAAAATTACAAGAATAACAAATTTGCCGCTAGATTTTTCATTCATTTCCTGTTTGATTGAAGAGTGTCCAATTCAAGGGACTGCACTCTTAATCAAACCGTGTTTACCAAATTAAAGGTGAAGTAAGTCGATTGCTAACAAATTGTTGTCGAATTGATTCGCTTTGAATTCCTTAAAAAACAATACAAAAAGTATGGCTATTACAATGTAATTCTACAAACATATTAACATACAATGTACAAAATAATAATAATAATAAAATATCACTTACCTGAGAATAAAGGAAGTTTATATTAAAAATATACTCCAAGTGAAATTAAATGAACTTTTTATTTTGTTAAAGATTCTTATTGAAAGACAGAAATAGACTGCCGAATAAGAATCACTTGGAGTTTATATTCCCTATTCTCAGTTCAGTGAACAGACCAATGAAAATCATTGTTACAAAAATCGTGGCCCCGGACTGGCAATTAGGGGTGGGCTAACAATCATTGCGCATGCTATTACGCAGCTTACCTTTAAGGATTTTGTCTTCGAGCAAGTTGTGTCAAGGAAATGGCCGAACAAAGAAACCCGTAAATTGGAAATCGCATTAAAAATAAAGGTGCGAAATAGTTGCCTTGTTATCAAACAGCTTACGGCTGTACTTATCATTACTAACAAAGAGACCAGATGTTGTCTTTGAAATCAAAGACATATTTATAATCGTCTTGTTATTTTTAATGGTGACAAGTGTCTCGATATAGTTGAAAACTGATCAATAAAGAAAATTAAATTTAAAGTTAAAAAAAATATATTTATATCATGAAAATGATGTCGCGATATAATCGAAAAATTAACATAAAGAAAAATACAATTTAAAGAAACTTTAAAAAAAAATATATCACCAAAATGACCAAAATTTAGCCCTATAATACTATGGTGGAGCCCTTCGTAAAAATTTAGGTCCTGCATGGTCATCAATGACATTTCAAAAAGTGACAGGAATCCAAGCTGGTTGCCATTTCAACAAAAGGGTGAGGTCGCAGTGTAAAAAAGCAGAAGCCACAAAAGCATATAAAATTAAAGAAGAAAGTAAAACGGTTAGAAGAAAAAAGAAGTTAGAAAGTTTGAGGCAAAGTTGTGCAAAATCAGCCAAACTTGAATATGGAAGTCAACTAGATGACACTACAGATGTAACAACAGATGAATTAAGAGAAATTTGTTCCAAATTTTTTAATAAATTAAATAAAAATGAACAAGAAATAAAAGATATTGAACATAAATCTCGACTGCAACATAGTAATGAAGTTTGGAAAGAAGAAAGACGTAAAAGACTTACTAGTTCAAATTTTGGAAAAGTGATGTCGCGAAGACCAAATAATTTATCTACATGTTTAGTACAAAATATGATATATTCTCAATTCAAGGGTAACATCAATACTATCAGAGGCCTGGAACAAGAGGAAAACACAATTATTGAATACAAAAACAAGAAGGGAAATGTAGAAATTAGAAAAATTGGTCTAACAATCAGTAAAAAATAAGGGTCCTAATGGAATAAGTTTGAAAAGAAAGCATGATATATACTACCAAATACAAGGACAGTTGAACATCATTGATAAACTATGGTGTGATTTTGTGTTGTGGCGCTTAAATCCTTACGACATATATATTGAAAGGATTTATAGAGACACAATAATGTGGAATACCATGATGGTACCGAAGCTGAAATGTTTTTACATGACATTTCTGTTGCCAGAGCTAGCTTCACCACGCCACAGAACTTACTCAGGCATAAGAAAACCAAAATCACCCTGGGTATGTATATTTTTTTACAATATCACTTTATTTATGCATTACTGAAAATTGAAGAAGAATATATGCCATCTGCAGGAAATATCAACATGATTTTATATACAGCATACCAAATATTAAAATATTTGTCAGCATTATAGTTATCATGACGCCAAGTGGAGATCAACATTGCAGTGTTATATTCTGGCATTGCGGTATGTATTGCAATGCAATAATTACAGTTCAAATTATGTTTCAATGATGTATTTTTAATTGATATGTATCGCCATATCTCTGATTGGCACATGACAGTAAGTGTTTTCTAAACATAGTGTGTTATTTACTTATAATAGTTATACTATAAATATTGGTAATAAAGTTTGTACTATGTATTGTAATTATATATAGTTTAAATGTAGAAACATTTTGGAAATGATACATTATTTAATCAATATTTTTGTTATATTTTAAAACAAATATATATTCATCACTACCATTTATATGTGTATCTGTTTATATATTTTTTCAGTTCAATCCAAAAACAAAATCTGACGTCCATGTAGATATACCAAATCCCACCAAACAATTACAAGAAAAGAAGATACCATCTACAAGTGCAGTACACCATGACACACAGGTACCATCTACCAGCTCAGTACAACATGATGCACAGGTACCATCTACCAGCTCAGCAGAAAACAAGGTAACATAATATGAACATAAATAAATGCAGTTCAATGACAAATGTACATATTTTTAAAATATTGTGTTATGCAGTCAAAACCCTGTAAGTGATCTGACACCTTTATTAAGCAGCCAAGAAATCAACCACATTTCCTATTTCTATAATTTCCGAGCAAATTAAACTGTATACATGTCCATTTTAATAACATTGACAATTCCTAATCATTTCTGTAGTGGCTGTTTCACATTTTATTGAACATTTAACCATATATAACTTCAGACCCAGAGTTCCAGTTCAAGATCTAGGAGACCCCACCATATAAAGTTTCTTGGTCGCAGAATTCTACATGAATGGTGCACAGACGAGACAATTAACAAAACTGAATGGTATAGTGGTACAGTTTTGGAAGTTATTAAAGGTACAAGCCTAATGCTATATATTGTCACATTATGATATTATATTTAACTGTGTTATGGCTAGTGTTTAATGGTCACTTTCACCAATATTTCTGTTATATCTGCACCCTATATGATTGAAGTTGCCACATTGAAGTATTGTACAATTAAGGTACAGTTAGTTCCTTTATAACTATTCTTAAAATGCAGAGGGGAAAAATATTTGTTGAGCCATGGATTAAGATAACATTGATAATCCATAATTCACTACAGAGTGGATGTTTTTCCACTGAACCAACACAATGATACATGTAAATAAATAGTAAGCAGACATATTGAATTGAGTAATTAAATATTTAACATAATTTTTTACCATTGAGGGCTTATAGATGATCAGTTAATGTAACCACTCTTTCCTGGGATCCTCGAACATAAAACAGTACCTGTCTTTGCACCACCAAGTAACTGATAACTTAACATTTTAATCAGCGGTGACAGATGAATGATAATGAAACGCAATGTGGTTATTTCATATATCAATTATCTTTAACACTGTGGCTGGACATAGATTCAAACTCATGACCCCAGCATTGACAGTAAGTTGGACATGATGCCAAGTGAACTAATCAGCCCTGGCAAACCTTTTAAAGCATCACGTTTTGTGCATATCATTTACCAATCAATTTCTCTCTGTCATAAGTGTATCTCGGTGCATTACAATTTACAAAAAAATAGTTTCTTTCTTGTTCTTAATTATGTATATTTTATTTACCAATGTTATCCACTTATGTGGGTAAGTGGCTGTTACCTTAATTATCCACTACATGTATGCCTTTTCTTTGTTTCTTTTAAAAAAGGGAAAGATGGCATTCCTGGTGCTGTGTATGAGGTCCTTTACATAGGTGAGGATGCCCCCATTGAAGTAGAAAATCTGCATGAAGATTTAAAGACTGGATCATTGAAATTTGTGGATATTTGAAGTGCTCTGCAAAGGTTTGATTTTTATTTAGAATATACATTACTCCTTTCATATGTCAATGTTTAAAAAAAAACAATATTATTAATACAATCAAATAAATTTTATACATGAAATTTGTTTACCAATTTTTAACATAAAAATACATAGTTCAAGTGACCAGCACTTTAATTTGAGTCTGAATATTCAAATATTATTTATCAGTAGATATATGACATTACCAAAATATCATTACTTTATTTATGTACAAAATAACCTTAGACATTATTGTATTCCATATTGAGTGTGTTTTAATCTATACAGAGTATTGTTTTTGAGAGTTCATTGCACTGAGCGTGGAATCGAACCCATCACCTCAGTGGCCATTACTGTACTCACTGCACTATCAACCTGCCTGGAAACAGTACTTAATTCCACCATTATTAGAAAAAAGCCAATATAATCATTTTCATGAACATCATAAAACAATATATATATTTGTCCACCCTGTCCAGATGTGTTGCATATAATTCCGTAGTATATAAGTCATGGTCGACACCAAATTTATTGGTTAGGCAGAGGCCTTGATATTGTATCTATGGTTTGCATTATAGCTAGGCGCACTCGCCGTAGTCTGATCTGTACATTTATGTCTTGGTTATTCACAAATAATTATCTCCATGTATATATATATATACACACATATACATTTAAGAATTAAAACAATTTGTTGTTGAAACTGACAATAAAAGTTTGAGAAGGCATACTAAAGAAATGAAAATATTAATTTAGAAATTATATAAAAAAACATTTTATTACAAATGTATCTTTAATATTTTCACCACAGATGGAGTTGCACAGAGAGACACTTGTTTCGTAATTGTTACACAGTTCGAATAAGTGGAAAGACATAGATGCCTGTACAAGTTTCACTATAAAAACCAAAATGACTAGTCATTATGCGGTATTATCCACAAATATTACATGCTAAATTTAGCAGAACAATATAATGGTAGGAACCATTTCAAGATAAGTGTCGGTATTTGGATGAACATCAAATATTTCCTTAATGATGCAAATAGTTGTGTTTTCAGAGTGACCATTCTTTGGTATTTAATTACTCAAGTTAAAAGAATTGTGTTGAATAACGGAGTCTCCATTGTTACAAGTGTCTTAATATACACACTAGTTATACTAATACTGAAGATACAGTTGTGTTACCAGTGTAATGGTTTATAAAGTAGTTGTGGGAACTTTGTGCAAATAGTTATGTATAAATTATTTATAACATCATTGTGACCAGTGCTGATGATTTAAAGAAAGAATTGTGTGACGAGTGGAGTTTTCAAAAATTGTGGATGTTAGTTCATTTTCATTGGCATTTGTGAACATAACCGGATACATCTGTGATTGTGATGTTATATTGAAAATGAATTCAATGCAATGTGCACAGATAGGTCTCCAACTCTCCATACTGTAAAACTCCATCACAGCTGCAAGACTTGATCCACCAATGCTGCATGCTCCAGTACTTCATGCAACTAGTGGATATTATTCTTTAGGTCATGCCAACCAACAACGGGAACACAGATCTTGCCGTACAATTTCACAGTAATAACCAAAGACAGTATTCATAACACATTCTTACCAGGTTAATGTTTTTACATGTTTATGACATGGATAATATTTGTTAACAATTTCTAACAGGATTTAAAGGTTTAATCTTTTATTCAAAATCTTTAATTTCATAACAATAGTCATAACATAAACTATTTAAATACCTACCATTATAGATTTAGGATGGTAATTTTTTTGCCACCATACTTAATGTGTGAACTACTTTTTACATAGTCAATGCCTGTGATAATCATTATTTTTTTAATGTACTACCATATTACAGTTGGATAAAACTTTAAAAGTAAGCATATTTTTACATTTTACTTTTCTACATTTTGTTATCAAGGAATTAGTGTTTGTATTGATATATCCAAATGAACTTGAAACTATTGACAGTGGCCGTTTGAATGTACATGGCAAATGGAATTATAATGTGTTATAATTTCAAATTTAATTTATTTTAATAACTAATTGTTACAGCAAACTATGTCTTAACATTGATATTAAACATTGCTTGTAAAATTTGTAAGTGAAACTTATTCATTTTTTAATAACAAAGGTTATACTTTTCTTACATACCCCACCCACTTTGTGAAGTTTGCGTCCCCTTAATGCTTTCGGTAATAATAATGTCTTTTACATGGAATTAGTGGTTGGATGTAAACTCAGGTACATGTGATAATCTTAGTTTATGTTTTGTTTAAGTCAATCATGTACATGTAAACGAGAGTTTAGTTTAAACTTATTAATTTTACTAGGCTACAATTGTGAAACTTGGTACCAGTTTACAACTTTGACAAATCACGCTCTTCCATAGTCGTGGCGGAGGATCGAACTCCAGCCCCCCTCCCCCCCCCCCCCCCCCATCGAACATAGATTCAGTGCTCTCATACTACTAACCGCCCCCCCCCCCCCCCCCCACACACACACACACACACACACACACACACACACACACAACAAACACACCAAGTGTATAGTATACTAATTGACTACAATATCCTTAGTTTTAAATTGCATGTCAATAAATCAATGTATGGTCTGGTTGATAATTTAATAAAGAATATTATACTAAGGGTGTGTGTACATCCGTCCACTGCAGGGTTAATATCTTGATAGGTAACTAAGCTCATAAATAAGGTGTTTATGCA
Source organism: Panopea generosa (assembly GCA_029582155.1). NCBI lineage: Eukaryota > Metazoa > Mollusca > Bivalvia > Adapedonta > Hiatellidae > Panopea > Panopea generosa. Next base: position 46,827,650 of record CM055897.1, read on the forward strand.
CAGCTTTTTAATTATTTTGACATCCGATTTGTTGTCTCCAAAGAAACAAAATAAAAAATCTTTACAAGGCTTTCAAGAAATTGCAATATGTCGCACTAAGTGGGTAATGTGTCACACTTTCAGTCAAGGGGTAAAGAGTTTGAATCATTATATAGCCAACTGTGCTGGTGAGTAACTGTTTTATGAGAGGCATCTGATCGAGCTGGGGATTAAACCCGCAACCTCAGGCATGAGCAGCCAACACTCTATCCATTTGACTTCCGCCCCATATTCTACCAATCTTTGAAAATGGTTTAATTGTATCCATTGTAATTTATGTTTTCAGATCCTGTCATTGTGTTTTGTTTTTTTTCTGATGAGCACAACTATAATGGTAGTTTAATTGTTAAAATAAATTCTTATAAATAGAGTTTAAAAAGAATGACATAAGAGTCACTGAGAATACTTTACAATTGTTTAAAAGAAATAATGTGTTATTATTTAGGGTAACCATTGTAATTTAAAGAATATCCATTAAAAATGAAATGAATACACTTAAATACATTAAATGGTATGTAAATCATTTTAGATTCCATCAATAGCTGTGCCCGGTTAGCTCAGTCAGTGGCATGTCTGACTATCATTTCATTGTCATAGTTCAAATCACCACACAGTCACCGTCTCAGTGATGATTGATATATATTGTCATTTGTTACTGATGCTGAAGTAGGAAAGTTGTCAGTTTCTTGCAGAGATGGGGTGTGTCAAGCACTGGTACTGGTTAACCTTCCAGGAACCAAGTTGTTAGCTTAACTGATCATCTGTTAGCCATCAGTGGCATAATAATGATGCTAAATATTCAAACAAACATTAATAACACAATTAAATATTGCTTTGGACAAAAAAAATAAAGACATTACAATATCATACAAAACTTTAATATGTTAGCACATAAATAAGTTGATATCATGAAATATTCACTTGTCGTGATTGTAGGTAGTGCCAACACAGTTTGCTGTAGATCCTTTTCCAGGAATTGCACCTGTAGGTAATATAGAGTTGCATTTAAACAATACAATTACATATATCTTCCCACATTGTACAATATGTTTTTCTTTAAAGGAACACTTTTTGTTGTTGTTTACAGAGCTGTGTCATCAGTTCTATTCAATTGCCCAGGATTCACTGAATTTGTGTGTGAATGACATTGTGTAATTATATTATTATAATCTATCAAATTTTGATGAGGCTGCAATAGCATTTCAAATGTCTGATTGATTGGACTAATTTTATTAAAATGTAACTAATGTATAAATAATTTTACAATTTCAATAATGTAGTAGATCTATACAACTTAGCTAACATTAAATTTTGTTGATTGTAGGTTGTGCCAAATCAGCATGTTGCTGTCAGTCCTGGTCTTACACCAGATAGGATCACCCAGGTAAAATCAAGTTGTATTTTAATAATCTCATTTCATACATTCAAAGTTATTTTTGGTAAATAAAACAATACAAGTACCAATGGAGAAAAAAATATGTTGACTAACTATTCTTTATTGAAATGCCTCAAAACAATTAATATGCACTTGCAACTTTTATACTTAAATATACTGACAATTACCTCTGTAGCCTTTTGGATAATGAGTCCAAGATCAAGATAAATATGACAACAGTACATGGTGTTGCATTATGACAAATAATCAGACTCAGTTTAAAAAATTGATTCATAGTCTTGTTTTGTCATTTAATCGTTATAAATTATTTATAGAATGAAAATCAAGGTTAAAAGTTCCTGAAGCATTTATGTAACATAAATAATGCAAAGGCAATAGCACCAAAGCTATTTTTAACACATTTCAGGCTATATATGGCTTATCCAGTTTTATTGGTGGTAGAAGACCTCATAATGAATTCGAGAAGAGGCACTGTCCTTCCACAAGTAACTGGCAAACTTCCTCTATTGAAGATTTTGGAGCAAGTGGATCTCGAACCTATGACCTTAGCTGTGAGAGGTCAATGATCTTGAGACAGCGCCTTAGACCACTAGGTCATGGAGAAACCCTTATGTAGGTTTAAAGAAGCAAATATTTGCATATAAAGTCGAAACTCGTTATTTCGAATTCCGTGGGACCGTAAAAATAATTCAAAATATCCGGACTTCGATTTATCAGGAGTCTACCTTTGTGCATCTTTCCACTGTTAACCCACCCACTTCATAAATCATTGAAAATATATGTGTACATGTAAATACCTATATTTGTTGTTTTTTACTCAATATAACACGTTGTTATATTTACACATGATATAACCTTTGTTTATATTGATGTGTACTGTGAATTGATCTTAAATCGTGGTAAACTCTACTGTTTATATGCGTCATTTTCTTCTACGCAAACATATGTTGTACGTTGCTATCCGTGTGTAATTGTCTATTTGCCCAGTGCGTGAACATTGTATCAAAGTGTGATATAATAAAAAAATGTTTTTCATGAGATTAATTTTTTTGAATAATGATTTTGTTTGACGATCTTAAGTTTATATTCATATCAGACGACTATAAATATTTACTCAGATATGCTAAATGTCAATTAGTGTTTCATTTCGTTCACTCAATTTTCTGTGTTATCGCTTTAACCCAAACAACCAACAGTGTTGTTTGCCTAATTAGCGTGTGTCTCGCTTGTGTTTGTATCATAACAATTTGATGACCCAATAAGTTTACCTGCCAGTACAGATACATGAAGCAATAAATTACAGGTATGGGATCAGCAATTATTACCTTTGGCGGTTTGCCTTTCATCTTAATGTGGTGATAAAAAATTCGAAATAACGAGTGAGAAATCAATAGATTTTAACATGGAGGGACCGAAGAACGAATTCGAAATAGCGAATAATTCGAATTACTGGAATTTGATATAACCGGAGTTAATTAATATAGAAATAGAAGGAGAAAAAACTGGACCGAATTTCAAATTTGAGATAACCGGAATTTCGAAATAAAAGAGTTCGAGTTGGTGAGTAACAACTGTATTACAGGTAGTGCCAACTGACTATATACTGGTAGTTAGCCCTGATCAGGCACTGTCTGAAGTCATCCAGGTATAATTAAAACAATATATTTCTTATAATCTTTTTTTTCTCTGTTTTTATCTTTTGTTGCATTGATATAAGAATAGCATCATGCAAAACTGTGTGTCCTTTCAAGTATTAGATCAAGTCTAGGTCATACCGTTTAAAGTTCAAATTAGCACAGTGTCTGCTGACTGCTCCAAATGATCTAAATCCCTGAAACGAATTTGATATATCTTGATACAAATATTCACCTCATTGATACAGCATGTGTTACTAGACTTGCAGTCAGTAATTATTGATGTAAAGGTTTTAATTGAAAATCAATGATCAAATGTCTATTTAACAACACCAAAATTTACAAAAATATTAGTGGGTTATCTGATTTCAGGTAGCACCAACTCAGCAACTAGTTGAATTTAGTCCTAATCAGGCACATGAAAATATTATCAAGGTATAATTTAAATATATATTTAGTAAATTAAGTTGATGTTTTTGTGCCATGGTAAGTTAAACTCAACTGACACCTGTATATGAAGAGTGTATGTGTGTCAAGGTAAGTTTTACTCACCTGGCACCTGTTTATGAAGAGTGTATATGTGTCAAGGTAAGTTTCACTCACCTAGTACCCGTGTATGAAGAGTGTATATGTGTCAGGGTAAGATTCACTCTCCTCATACCAATGTATGAGAAGTGTATGTGTGTCAATGTAAGATTCTCTCTCCTCAAACCCATGTATGAGGAGTGTATGTGTGTCAAGGTAAGTTTCTCTCTCCTCATACCTATGTACAAGGAATATATGTGTGTCAAGGTAAGTTTCCCTCTCCTCATACCAATATATGATGAGTGTATGTGTGTCAAAGTAAGTCTCCCTCTCCTCATACCTATGTATGAGGAGTGTATGTGTGTTGGGGTAAGATTCTCTCTCCTCATACCTATGTACAAGGAGTGTATGTGTGTCAAGGTAAGTTTACTTCTTTTACCTATGTACCTCTTCATACCTGTATGTGTATGTGTGTCGCTGTAAAAAGAGTGTAAAATTATTGAAAAAAAGTTTTCCAATTGTCGGTTTATTCAAGTTTGCTTAATGGCGACGATTTAATTTTTACAAAATTGATAATTAAAAGCAAATATTTTTAAAGCTTGAATTACTGTAAGACTTAAAAATAAAACAGGAATTTGAACTATCATAATTAATGTACAGTGTAAGTTTAATGCAGCTTCAAAATGCATCCTTATAGTACAATGAAGTACATCTGTCTTTAAGATGGAAGATGTTGGTTCAGTCCCAACTAATGATATCTGTTGGAGGCTTCATACTACGTATTGTAAATCAGTTTTGAATTTATGAAATGAGGATAGTAAAAAAATGCTTTTATTAGTAAATAAGTTTGTTTTTATTTCAGGAATGGTAGCATAATTTTGAGTTTGATCCAGTGATGAAAAACAGGCTAGATTAATGTCTTAAGTCCAAACTAGACTAGAGAATGCTTTTCATCTTTCAATGAAAACTCAAAATTGTATAATTTACAATATATTTTCAAATTATTTAAGATGAAAGAATAACTATGATGATGTTTTTTTATATTTAAGTATCTAGCTACAAATTAAATGTCATTGTTTGAATAGTGACTTTGTTCCAAGCCCTGTTGAATAAGCACAGTTGTGCACATCTTTATGGCTACCTAGGCTACAGTAAGCATCCCATGAAATGTAATGTCCTACAAGCTAAAAGCAAAGCAACATCATGGTGCCAATGAAATGCAAACTGGTACTTTAAGCACTACCCAAATTCAATTAATTTTCATAAAGAAACGAAATGCAAGTTTCTATTGTTTCAACATTGCACATCATTAACACATAATGCACTATTTTCTATATATCAGATGTCCACTCTCTTGCTAAATGACCATAAAATATGTTACTAATTATATTTTTGGCCTGCTGTTTGTGAACCTTTGACAGTGTCATATATCAAAAGTTCAAACTAATTAGTATCTCCAAATCTTAAATAACTAAATGCTTGTACTTATAGCATGCCATACACACCAGTATTATTTTGGGTTTAAGTTTTACATTATTAAAAAAATAGAATACAATAATTAATAATTGAAGTGAAGTGACTGACAATAACACACTATATATATAGTTGACATACAGACTGAATGATTGTATGCAAGTATTTCAATATTCTTTATTTTCATTTCAATTTGCCTTACTGAATTGAAACTAAATAGGGTTTAAAAAGTTTATAAGTCAAACGTTGCTTAATGATTGTCTTATTTTTTTAAATAAGCCATATTTTATACCAAATATTTTAACCAAAGTCCACATCATTGCACAATTGAAAGCCTTTATTATATATCATTATGAAAAAGTAATGGAAGTCTATCAATTTGTCCAAGGTCAGACTTGAACTGACATCTCACTCCTTGGAGGAGTTTGTACTTTCTTGTACTACAAATACTTTCTCCCTGATAGACTTCCTGTGTAAAGCTAAGAAAGTATTACCTCTTTTCTGTATTTACAATTTCTACAATAAAAAACACACTTAATATTGATACACAGAAGTTACAGAACAATATTTAATGTTTTAAACCACTCTTTAATAAGTATAAATAGAAACAATCACTGTCATTCTTTCTCGAAGAGTAAACGTTTGTTGAGACTGCAGTATACTGTTATAGATCTGTTTGTAGGTGGGGTGCATTTTAATGCGGTGTATTATTTTGATGTTTTTTCTTTTAAACTCTTTTAATGGCAGTTCCATATACATGTTTGTATGTGTGTAAGGGGGGGCGGGGGGGGGGGGGGTAACAATTTTTGTAATGAAGATATATAAGTTATCGATTACATGGTTATACTCATAAAAACCTAAAAATAACCAACTCCCACTGGTAAAACCAAATTTTAAAGTCACATTATTATGATATTTACAGAACTCTGATCGAAAAACACCTACCAATCAATGTCTATATGTTATTTCTCCTTGACAATGTAGAAAAAAATAATGTTTATTCGTCAAGAGAATATCATATTTCCTTCACAATGCAGAAAAATGTAATATAACCAGATAAATGTCAAGAAGGTTCAATACTCTTCAGAAATGGAGGTTTGGGTTTTTCATATTCGCAGGAGAGATATTGCGAATATGAAAAAATATTGATCATGCGCAGTGACAGGCGAACCTTCTTGAGGTGTTACCCCACCATTGATTTTTGTTCTTTATTCTATAGTAAATAATAAAAGTTTGAAGGCTTGTCATTCATAGAGGGTCCCAAATGAAAGAAGTGAAACCTACATTTTACTGTTTGTCAACCTCTGCACTATCAAAATATGATGAGAAAAGTAGCGGTCATGTGTCATATAAGAGTTTTTTTTCTGCTCAGTGTGTACACTGGTGACAAAGTGAAAGTAGACTTCCGAAATCATGAATTCATACCCCAATTTCCAAGCATCATTTTTTTTTTTCTAAATTCACAATTCAAACATGACAATGCTATCAAAATGTTCAAAATACATCAATAATGCCATTCCAATAAAAAAATGATCATTAAAATAAGGAAAATGCATTTTTAAAGAAGAAGAATTGAGGATTATTTATAACCGCCATTATGCGACGGAAGAGGCTATGTATCAAGAAGGTTCCCCTGCCACTGCGCATGATCAATATTTTTTCATATTCGCAATATCTCTCCTGCGAATATGAAAAACCAAAACCTCCATTTTTGGAGAGTATTGAACCTTCTTGACGTTTATCTGTTTATATTACATTTTTCTGCATTGTGAAGGGAAAATGATATTCTCTTGACGAATATACATTATATTTTTCTACATTGTGAAGGAGAAATAACATTTAGACATCGATTGATAGGTGTTTTTCGATCAGAGTTCTGTAAATATCATAAAAATGTGACTTTAAAATTTGGTTTTACCAGTGGGTGTTTGTTATTTTTAGGTTTTTATGAGTATAACAATGTAATCGATAACTTATATACCTTCATTACAAAAATTGTTACCCCCTCTTCCCTTACACACATACAAACATGTATATGGAACTGCCATTATAAGAGTTTAAAAGCAAAAACATCAAAATAATACACCGCATTAAATGCACCCCACCCACAAACAGATTTATAACAGTATACTGCAGTCTCAACAAACGTTTACTTTTCGAGAAAAAATGACAGTGATTGTTTCTATTTATACTTATCAAAGAGTGGTTTAAAACATTAAATATTGTTCTGTAACTTCTGTGTATCAATATTAAGTGTGTGTTTTTATTGTAGAAATTGTAAATACAGAAAAGAGGTAATACTTTCTTAGCTTTACACAGGAAGTCTATCAGGGAGAAAGTCTTTGTAGTACAAGAAAGTACAAACTCCTCCAAGGAGTGAGATGTCAGTTCAAGTCTGACCTTGGACAAATTGATAGACTTCCATTACTTTTTCATAATGATATATAATAAAGGCTTTCACTTGTGCAATGATGTGGACTTTGGTTAAAATATTTGGTATGAAATATGGCTTATTTATACAAATAAGACAACCATTAAGCAAAGTTCAACTTATAAACTTTTTAAACCCTATTTAGTTTCCATTCTGTAAGGCAAATTGAAATGAAAATAAAGAATATTGAAATACTTGCATACAATCATTCAGTCTGTATGTCAACTATATATATATAGTGTGTTATTGTCAGTCACTTCACTTCAATTATTAATTATTGTATTCTAATTTTTTTAATAATGTAAAACTTAAACCTAAAATAATAATGGTGTGTATGGCATGCTATAAGTACAAGCATTTAGTTATTTAAGATTTGGAGATACTAATTAGTTTGAAATTTTGATATATGACACTGTCAAAGGTTCACGTACAGCAGGCCAAAAATAGAATTAGTAACATATTTTATGGTCATTTAGCGAAGAGAGTGGACATCTGATATATAGAAAATCGTGCGTTATGTGTTAATGAGGTGCAATGTTGGAACAATAGAAACTGCATTTCATTTCTTTATGAAAATCAATTGAATTTGGGTAGTGCTTAAAGTACCAGTTTGCATTTCATTGGCACCATGATGTTGCTTTGCTTTTAGCTTGTAGGACATTACATTTCATGGGATGCTTACTGTAGCCTAGGTAGCCATAAAGATGTGCACAACTGTGCTTATTCAACAGGACTTGGAACAAAGTCACTATTCAAACAATGACATTAAATTGGTAGCTAGATATATTTAATATAAAAAAAAACATCATCATAGTTATTTCCTTTATCTTAAATAATTTGAAAATATATTATAAATTATACAATTTTGAGTTTTCATTGAAAGATGAAAAACATTCTCTAGTCTTGTTCGGACTTCAGACATTAATCTAGCCTGTTTTTCATCACTGGATCAAACTCAAAATTATGCTACCATTCCTGAAATAAACACAAACTTATTTACTAATATAAGCATTTTTCACTATCCTCATTTCATAAATTCAAAATTGATATACAATAGGTAGTATGAAGCCTCCAACAGATATCCTTAGTTGGGATTGAACCAACATCTTCCATCTTAAAGACAGATATACTTCATTGTACTATAAGGATGCATTTTGAAGCTGCATTAAACTTACACTGTACATTAATTATGATAGTTCAAATACCTGTTTTACAGTAATTCAAGCTTTAAAAATGTTTGCTTTTAATTATCAATTTTGTAAAAATTAAATCGTCGCCATTAAGCAAACTTGAACAAGCCGGTTTGAGGAGAGAGAAACTTACCTTGACACACATACACTCCTCATACATGGGTTTGAGGGGAGAGAATCTTACCTTGACACACATACACTTCTCATACATTGGTATGAGGAGAGGGAATCTTACCCTGACACACATACACTCTTATACATTGGTACGAGGAGAGGGAATCTTACCCCGACACACATAAACTCCTTTTTTCTTCTGTGTTGCCTTGAAACTGAGTTGTTTTTCTATTTTCTTGTTTGATGAGATTTTTTACTTAGGCATAAGTTTTTCTATTATGTTTATTGTGCCATGAGTAGAATCTATACATATAACATCAGGGGCATAATGTTTAAATTCTATAGCCTGTTCTTTTGTCATCAGAACCAACATGAAATCTTCTTTCCTAAGTTGGATAGAATTAGATTGTGTGTGTTGCTGCTTATATAACAGCACATGATTATTGGGAAGTGACTGCAGACTTTGAACTCTTAAATGCACTGATGTTGACTACTAATATTTTGTACCATGGATAAACGTGACCTAATCTGATTCCTTACAGATTCTGGGATAGGAAGGAAACGAGTTTGATTTAAACCAGTTGCATGAAAATGAGTCTGTATGTACTTCACAGAAACAACCCCAGAACTTTGCACTATTACATTCATTTTTGATGGGCAGATCTTACCTATTTTTGCTGAGCCTTTACATGCACGTTTATTACTTAAAACAGCATTCTTAATGTTATTACTATTTTCACTAAGTTTTGAACCACTACGATAACATATAAAGTTCTTGTATACTTTACCACAGACCTTTTTCATAGCTAAGCACTTAAAAAACACATTATTTGTACATTCCTCATTGGATTTCCAACACATAAATTCCTGTTCAGTTTTAAAATTAAATGTTTGTATTGCCATTTCAGTTCCATGAATCGAGGGCTCGGCGCAAGACTATTCTAACTGACATTTCAGAAATTTTACTGGAGGTGGAAAAAACTTTTTTTTAGTTTCAATATTAGCTTTATAATATTGTATTTTCATATACATATCTTAAAACACCATATAAATAGACAAGAACATCAGTATTCATCAAATGTAATTAATTTTGATTTTATAACACATTGATCAAGTTAGAATAGTTTTGCAAGTGAAAAGTATCTAATTCTACAGCAATTGTTATGCAAGACTATTCTAACTTAAGTTAGAATAGTCTTGCGATTATGTTTTCTTTTAATGCAATAATTTCTTGTTGCAAAAGTATTCTAACTTGAATAAGAATGCTTGTAAAATAAACATCAAGACACATGTATAAATGTTTGTTTACTTTTTAATAATTCAAAATTATTACCTAAATTAGATATTGTCATATTTCTATCCAAATTGACACTTGTTGAGTATTTTGAGTTAAAAGGAGTGCATAAAATAGCAAATAAAACTGCAAGATATTATTATCCATTGTACTATCTATGTTTGATTCTAAACAGGCATTAAGATTAGGACTGCTGTACCTTATTAAGTGGAGATTAAAAATCAACTACTTCACAATTCAAACATTTTTTCCCCAAATGAAAATCAAATTATTTTGAGGGAAATTATTCTTACATTAGGGGATAAAAAATTTCAGGCAGGATATGTATTATTGTTGTTATATCTGATGATTAATTGTTAGAACATTATCTTAACAGTGCTGCACTTTATTTCTCAGTTTGGTAAAACCTTAAAAAATCCCAATTTCCACTGTTAATCACCTGTTATTTCCCTGAAGGCTTCCTAATATCAAGGATAAAAGATCTGAAGATGAGCAGGCTTTTACTATTGTGGCACCACCTACTCTACCAAGACCATGTACCATATGACTATATCGTCAACACTATATGGTCACAAATTAGCATACTGCCATGATCTACCCAACCATTTCAACCTACAGTTTCATCACAACAGCATCACCAACTATGATACAACTACCATTACCACTGATTGTACCATCACCACCGATCACACTGCCACCACCTACCATGCCATCACTACTGATGTACCATCACCACCAACAATACTGTCACCACCTACCCTGCTATTATCATTGGCATCATCACATACCATACTGTCACTACCTATGAAAATGCCACCACCTACCCTACCATTACCATCTACAGTTCCATCATCATTCACAATAGCATCACCAACTATTATACAACCACCACTTACACTACCATTACCACTGACTGTAAATTCATCACCTATCACACTGGCACCACCTACCCTACTGTCACAATTTACTATATTTTCATCATCAACCCTATTGTCACCCCAACCCCTCCTTCATTACATATTCACAGTACAATCACCAACCACAATACCATCACATCTACATACCTTTCTATCAAAACTTATCATGACCTCATTACATGTTACCTGTCATACCATCAAGCCCTACCTTACCATTATTGCAAACTAACCCTTCTCATCCACAGTACCTTACAACAGTGTAATAGATTGCTTATTAAGCAATAACCATCAACAAAAGTATCACAACTAACCATACTCCACCACCTACAGTACCATTGCCTACTGCTATCACTTAAATTACCAACACCAACAATGTCCTCAATACCTGCGATACCTTTATAGGTGTAACCCCACCATTGATTTTTGTTCTTTATTCTATAGTAAATAATAAAAGTTTGAAGGCTTGTCATTCATAGAGGGTCCCAAATGAAAGAAGTGAAACCTACATTTTACTGTTTGTCAACCTCTGCACTATCAAAATATGATGAGAAAAGTAGGGGTCATGTGTCATATAAGAGATTTTTTTTCTGCTCAGTGTGTACACTGGTGACAAAGTGAAAGTAGACTTCCGAAATCATGAATTCATACCCCAATTTCCAAGCATCATTTTTTTTTTCTAAATTCACAATTCAAACATGACAATGCTATCAAAATGTTCAAAATACATCAATAATGCCATTCAAATAAAAAAATGAGCATTAAAAATAGGAAAATGCATTTTTAAAGAAGAAGAATTGAGGATTATTTACAACCGCCATTATGCGACTACCCCACGGAAGCACTTCCTTTTTGCAATGGTGGCACTATGCCTATAAGGAAACTCTTTTTTTTTTAATTTCATAATTACCTCATTTTTGCTAAGTACTACCAATTTGAAGTAATACTGCCAAGTTGCAGGCATTAAATACTGAAACTTTTGTCAAAATACCACTTTTTACATGATCATTATATACAGGCGCGAGATGTTGACCGACATGCAATTTTGATGTGTTCGACTAATTTTACCCATAAATTTTTTTTTTTACCTAATTCCATTAAAATTTTTACACCAAAACAGTCTCATGATACACTGAAGACATTATCTTATCAAAATACATTATTCAATACAATGTACATGCTAAATATTGCACATTTAAATCATCCAAAATAAAAAATCTTCAAAATTGTGTGATTTTTCATGAAATTTCAATGTAAATATGCACATATATGCTTTATTTGAGGCATACACTTGCCAAAATGAGTTTTTTTATGAAGCAAATGTCTCCAATTTGTCATTTAATACTATGAGAGTGTAGAAAAGAGGTTATTTTACCTACAATTAACATTTTGGAAAATCACCCCCATTTCACTCAAGTCTCTCTTATAGGTGTAACCCCACCATTGATTTTTGTTCTTTATTCTATAGTAAATAATAAAAGTTTGAAGGCTTGTCATTCATAGAGGGTCCCAAATGAAAGAAGTGAAACCTACATTTTACTGTTTGTCAACCTCTGCACTATCAAAATATGATGAGAAAAGTAGGGGTCATGTGTCATATAAGAGATTTTTTTTCTGCTCAGTGTGTACACTGGTGACAAAGTGAAAGTAGACTTCCGAAATCATGAATTCATACCCCAATTTCCAAGCATCATTTTTTTTTTTCTAAATTCACAATTCAAACATGACAATGCTATCAAAATGTTCAAAATACATCAATAATGCCATTCAAATAAAAAAATGAGCATTAAAAATAGGAAAATGCATTTTTAAAGAAGAAGAATTGAGGATTATTTACAACCGCCATTATGCGACTACCCCACGGAAGCACTTCCTTTTTGCAATGGTGGCACTATGCCTTTATAACCAACCCAACCTACTGTATCATCACCACTCATTATGTGATTACTAACTAGCTACCAAACTGCCAACATTTACCCTACCATCACTAGTTACCAAGCAGTTGTCACTCAGAATATTACCACATATCATACTGCCACCATCAACATCTACAGTACCATCACCATTTATTATGTGATTACCACCACTTGTATTATCTTCACCCACAATGTTATTACTGCCTACCCGGTTTTTTCCCACCATCTATCATACCTACATTCAGTCTTAACAGCATTTTTTTCAAACTGGGTCTACTTGTTTTTGTTCTCTTGATTTTACCAGAATTGTTTTTATACCCTTTTGAATCTGATTTTCTCAATGTGGATACATAAAAATCATCACCATGGTTTAGTTTTCTTTCAAATGAAGTGAGTTTATATTCAGGTCACAGCTATATATATATCTGAAACCTAGTCATCAGGTTCTAAAATATCATAATTTATATAAAGTTTTCTAACAAAGATACCGGTACATTATCACTAGATTCTGAGTCTTCGATCACATGCTTAGTTCAGGCTCAATGGATACAATGGTGTCCAGAGTTTCTTGTGCTATTTCCAGATAACAAAGTGGTGTCATGTCCATTATATCATATTTGTTCATATGTATGGTACCCATGTGTGATTCCAAGGTGTCAATAATGATGACAATAACAGGACCACTAGAGCTCATGCATGGCATTAGAAGCATTAGTACATTAAATATTTGATAGAATTTACTGAAACTCTGCAGTTCTGCATGTGTCAAGGTTTAAGATTCATTCTTCATACATTTGTTGATGTATGTTAATTTGTTGTTTTGTACACGGAGAGTGACTTTGGTATCTTTTTTTTGGTGTCACTTAACCTTTGTGTGCAGTGGTATGCCATGATAGCTCAACTTATCCAATCATACTCACTGATTTTCTAAAGAAACTTACACACATTGTTCCACTTTCAAGCATAACTTTTAAACATGTGACAGTGTGCTAGTCAATAATCCTATATCATCAGAACACAACATCCAAAGGTATGATCTCAAAGTCAAAGACGTGATAACAACTATCTAGTTTCATAATTGCTACAATGCAAATCATTTTCAGGGAATTTAATGCATCATCCATGTACTGGAATGGAATATCAAATATACTTCCTATACCATAATTTAATATATCTGAAATAGGTGACCAAAAACTTTAGTTTGAATATTACTTTAAAACAGTTCATGTGTATCATTTAAAACAGTCATCTTATTGTGAAAATAAATTTCTTTGTTTTTGTTTAACACTAAAAAAAAAAGGTTCTTCACGGTTTTCAGAATGTACCTTTATTACTTACCATTTGGAACTTGTCAAACTATTTGAGATTGGCAGTCTTAACAGGGACCAGAATGATAATTGGAAATAAGTTTCAGAATCAATATAAAACTTCATGACCAAAATTGAAGTTTTTGGAATTGATTAGCTCTTTAACCAATAGTAACAGTGTGTTTAATATTAATCAGTCTCTTATAAGAGTCTTTAAAAGGGATAGCCCTGTCTGTGATACATTATTTTGGACTATTACTCTGAATTGATAATTCAGATATATTGAGATACAAATTACATTTTTGCTATTAAAAAACCTACCTGTGTAAAAAATATCAGTGTGTTAGGATTTATGAAAAAGACAACTGAATGACAGCTGCAATATGACATACAAAGTTCAATCGCTGCAAGTCACTGATCACTTCCCAACATATTCAGAAGTGTCACAGTCCCAAAAGATCAAAATTCTTAGACAGTGTGAATGAAACCAATACAGATCTCTTTCATTTGGTGCAATTGGGATTTAGGCAAATTTTATCAAATGATTATAACTTTATATTTTCACAAATGATTTTGCAAGAATGCATTTTCATGAAATTATTAGGCTCCAGTTTGGGAAACAGTGAGTTTCAATGAAAAAAATAAACAAAAGCTATGAAATTTCACATAATCAATGAACATTATATCTAAACTGTCTAAAAAAAACTCCCAAATTATGTACAAATATTTAGAAAAAATGACAATGACATCACAAAATGAAATTATGATGTCATCTGAGTTCAAATAAGAATAGTTCTGTTCTTCAAATATAGAATTTTTAAATGTAATTGATGTGTAAAATTATTCTTATTTGAGTTAGAATAGTTTTGCATTGAAACAAATTACTTCTAAAGTTTAAAAAAAGATTACAGGACAATTCTAACTCAAGTTAGAATAGTCTTGCACTGAAAAAATTACTTCTAAAATTTGAAAAAAGATTGCAAGACTATTCTAACTTAAGTTAGAATAGTCTTGCGCTCAGAAAATTATCATTCCAAGATAGAATATGTTTTAATTATTTTAATAACTTAAAAAATATTTTGAATATAACTATAATATTTTTACAGGTTGTGTATTTAAAGAATTGAAACAAAAAAATATCAAAAAAACATTTTCTGAAAAAATGAAGTTAGAATAGTCTTGCGCCGAGCCCTCGGAATAGTCTTAAGGTGTTCAGCCATTTTATATACTGTCCTAAACTTTTCAGAACAAGATGGTACACTGCAAGGAATTGAAGTCAATGGTTTTTTCTTTTTGTCTAATGGACTAGAACGGCATTTACGACTATGTCTTTTCAAACTTTTCTTTGAAGAGAAATACATATTGCAATGACTCAAAACAGTTCCAACAAGACAAGAATCTTTACCTAATGGTGGGTTTATGTAAACGTGACCAGTAAAGCTACTGCAGACTGCTACTACCAATGTTATCAAATGCTACTGATGGATCTGAAGTTATTACACTCTCGTTGAAAGAAGTACTTTTTAAATCATCTACAACAGAAGTATTACCACAATTAAGTAATTCATTTGCTACATTCTGGTACGGAAATGTGGATCCAGTGACATCATCAATTGCAATATCATATTGACCTCCTACACTGGTTGTATACAAAATATGAATAGGAGCTGTTGATATGTAACTGTTTTGTTCATTAAAAGTGATAGTATTAACAACATTATTATCATTAACACCTTGTGTAACAAAAATATTACGCCTGAAATGCCTACTTAAAGTGACTATACACTCAAATCCAGCATATACACCATCTAAAGATAACCCGTTTAAATCGTCGCTCATTGATCCTTGGATAAAGAAATCATTGAAATCATCTTCATGTTCCCTAATATAAGACACTGCAATTTGCCGTAACTCGGAATAACTACTTTCATGACCAAATAATCCGAAACTAACAGCTCTAAAAATACAATTGTCATCTCCATACACATGCCGCCTAATTAAACCAAAATTACGAATATATTCATCCTGATTAAATACATCAAGAGGTACAAGAGCTCTACAACATGTGTCTACACATTGCATGCTGAAACTGTTCATCTGAAACAAAAGTTGTTTTCTACCATTACAATTAACTACAAAATAGTATGTTCACAGACACATGCTTGTATTTGTGGAAAAATATATCACCGAAGTTAGTATAGTATTTCACAAATCAATATCAATTTTAATGTGCAGAAAATATTTAATTTCCAATTCTTAATAAATTATAAAAGTATTCTTTAGTAAAATATACTTCAATAACTATTAATTACTATTTGAATATTTCAGTATTACTAGTATTTGTATTATCTTTCTTTTGTTGTTATACCTGATCAAAGGCATCTGGAGCTATCTGGTTGTGTAAACCGGAACCATCAGTCTTGAAAGAGAAATTCATTAATATCAATGATCAAAATATTTGAGTACACTCAGTTTTTTTCTTTAATCAAAATCAATAGGTATCAAGTGAGTTTAACTTACTGTGACACACATACACAGGTGTCAGGTGAGTGAAACTTAACTATACAAACATACACTCTTCATAAACAGGTACTAGGTGAGTAAAACTTACCTTGACACACATACACAGGTGTCAGGGGGGGGGGGGGGTTAGTAGTATGAGAGCACTGAATCTATGTTCGATAGGGATGAGGGTGGGGGGGGGGGGGTGGAGTTCGATCCTCCGCCACGACTATGTGTGGTGTCCTTGAGTAAGACGCTTTTCCCGCATATGCTTAGTACTGGTTCTACCAAGGAAGAGCGTGATTTGTCAAAGTTGTAAACTGGTACCAAGTTTCACAATTGTAGCCTAGTAAAATTAATAAGTTTAAACTAAACTCTCGTTTACATGTACATGATTGACTTAAACAAAACATAAACTAAGATTATCACATGTACCTGCGTTTACATCCATCCGCTAATTCCATGTAAAAGACATTATTATTACCGAAAGCATTAACATTTCATGTTTACTGTCAATCTTGGATTTTAGCGGTAAATAGAAAAATCCGAGTATTCCGAATGTTACAAGTTGATCATGCGCATTGACAGGGAACTTTCTTGATATTTAGCCTCTACCTTATGCGACTACCCCACGGAAGCACTTCCTTTTTGCAATGGTGGCACTATGCCTTGATAAAAGCCTCTTGGAAGCCGGTGATAGTCTAGTACCCTGCCCAAATTCATTCCGTTTCTCTCCAGGGTTCGATGGAGAGTAACGGAATGAAGTTGGGCAGGGTACCAGACTAAGCTGGCAACGGAATAGTTACGGTCTTTTTTTAGAAAAGAAAGCGTCGCAAATCTATGATTGTCAAACTCAATTCAATTTTTTTTATTTATTTAGGCTACTTCCCTGTTAACCCAAGGATATATATAAAAGTCCTTGGTTTAACCTAACCTATATACAAGTCCTTTGTTTTGTTGATTAACTAGGGGCGCGTTCGATTCACGGTTCTGGACATTCCGAACAACAAGAACAGTGTTCGGAACTTGTTCCATCTGTATCATTGGAAAAAAAGTGGTGTGGTCGGAACAGTGAGGTCACAGACACGGCGGCCATAACACATGTACACTATATCAAACAACTGATATATTGACATGATCTCAAATGGCTTTGTTTTTGTATCCCAAAATCGAGTGAAATAAAAAATAAAAATTTACGATATAATTACCTTTTTTACTTATATCAAGGACTTATATATAAGGATAGGAAACTTGCATCTCCTGACTAAATGTTGATGAAACAGCACACGAAGGATTCATAATTTGCAACTTAATCATTCATAATTCACAGGCAACTGATTTCTTGTAAATAAACTGTTAGTTGTGTGTAATCTTAGATGTTTAAACATGTTTCGATCATGCAAAATGATCTTGAATTAAAAATATTGAGATCTGAAGGAAATATTATAGTAATGTGTTGTTATTTAAGCTGCTTTATACATTGCGAGATTTTGCGTGAATACGCGAGGGTTCACAAAATATCAATCAGTTGCCTTTCCTTATCTATATATATTCCTTGCTTATATTATAATAATGTAATTAATAGAGATGGTGCACTGACATCATCACAGTTTTTAAATACGATTGAGGTGTTACAATTGATGCTGCACTGAGGCACCAATGCAGAATATCAGATTTGGTGTAATTTCTTTTCTTTAAGTAGTCTTCACGTTAAGCAAGTTTTTTTAACTATGATCCATTAATACTAATTGAGATGAACAAGTATGGGCATTTGAAGTGCGCATTTCTAATGCCTATAAATACATAGTTACAATTCAATATTTATTTTGAAAAAAAAACAACAATTTATTTGATGAGGCTGTGCCATTTAGATTTCACAATGTCTGTTTCTTTACGTTCGATTGAGGGATATTCTGGAACAAGTTCTGAACATGTTCTCGACAGCGAATCGAACGCGTTCAATTTTTAGATAGGTGGCGCTTCACACAGGTTACATCATCTGATCACCTTCGAAAATCTTTTCTTCCACCAACTTGAGCTTACATCGTTCACCAACTAGATTTGATCCCGCCCATGCATACAAACTCCGCCTCTTACTTGACTATTATAACTGTAAATTAGACATTGATTGACAAGAATGCCTCAATGATATGGTTGATACATCAGGCCAGTTTAAGCTTTTTTATTGATATTATTTTACATTTTAATAACTAAAGTCGAGTTTAATATTCTAGCCGCTGTATGTTTTTATTCTATCGGCGTAGTCCCTGGGCGTTTCAATTTTTGGGAAGGGTGCTGTGTTCTAGAGAGTTTCTAATCAATAAAAAATGACTGTCGTTCAATCCAATTTATACATTTTATTATGTTGTCATTTAAACAAGTGTGCGACAGGAGTCTCCCTGCTGGTTGTGGGACCGGCAAGGTATTCATATCTTAATAGCAATACAGTGCACTCTATTAAGTCGATTAAGATATATAGGGTACGTGGTGTATACCCTTTTGCTCCATTCAGTCATATTTAAAGGGTAATTCATTGTGATTATGGTTACCTAATATCATTTCTTAATTTTACAGCTTATAACATGTTTATAATTCCCATAAAAGAATGTATATATAACAATTTCAGATCAAGTGAGTGGAGTCAATTTATGCTACTCTAAGACATCTGTAAAGGATAATTGATTGCCATTATGGTTATTTCATATCATTTCATGTTCAACAACAAAAACATGTTACTCACTCTAACAAAAGAATGTATACACAACATTGAAAGAATGGTACAGTTTCCCGTATAAAAATATCAGAACAAGTTAGTGAAGTCAATTTATGCTAGGCTAAGGCATCTGTAAAGGATGATTGATTGCCATTATGGTTATTTCATATCATTTCATGTTCAACGACAAAAACATGTTACTAACTCTAACAAAAGAATGTATACACAGCACTGCAAGAATGATACAGTTTCCCATATAAGAACATCAGAACAAGTTAGTGAAGTCAATTTATGCTACGTTAAGATATCTGTAAAGGATGATTAATTGTCATTATGGTTATTTCATATCATTTCATGTTCAACGACAAAAACATGTTACTAATTTTCACAAAAGAATGTATACACAACATTAAAATAATGGTACAGTTTCCGATATAAGAATATCAGAACAAGTTAGTGAAGTCAATTTATGATACGTTAAGACATCTGTAAAGGATGATTAATTGTCATTATGGTTATTTCATATCATTTCATGTTCAACGCTAAAAACATGTTACTAACTCTCACAAAAGAATGTATACACAACATTGAAATAATGGTACAGTTTCCCATATAAGAATATCAGAACAAGTTAGTGAAGTCAATTTATGCTACGCTAAGACATCTGTAAAGGATGATTGATTGCCATTATGGTTATTTCATATCATTTCATGGTCAACGACAAAAACATGTTACTAATTCTCACAAAAGAATGTATACACAACATTGAAATAATGGTACAGTTTCCCATATAAGAATATCAGAACAAGTTAGTGAAGTCAATTTATGCTACGCTAAGACATCTGTAAAAGATGATTGATTGCTATTATTGTTATTTCATATCATTTCATGTTCAACAACAAAAACATGTTATTAATTCTAACAAAAGAATGTATACACAGCATTGAAATAATGGTACAGTTTCCCATATAAGAATATCAGAACAAGTTAGTGAAGTCAATTAATGCTACGTTAAGACATCTATAAAGGATGATTGATTGCCATTATGGTTATTTCATATCATTTCATGTTCAACAACAAAAACATGTTACTAACTCTAAAAGAAGAATGTATACACAACATTGAAATAATGGTACAGTTTCCCATAGAAGAATATCAGAACAAGTTAGTGAAGTCCATTTATGCTAGGCTAAGGCATCTGTAAAGGGTAATTGATTGCCATTATGGTTATTTCATATCAGTTCATGTTCATCGACAAAAACATGTTACTAACTCTAACAAAACAATGTACACACAGCATTGCACGAATGGTACAGTTTCCCATATAAGAATATCAGAACAAGTTAGTGAAGTCAATTTATGCTACGCTAAGACATCTGTAAAAGATGATTGATTGCCATTATGGTTATTTCATATCATTTCATGTTTAACGACAAAACATGTTACAAATTATCACAAAAGAATGTATACACAGCATTGAAATAATGGTACAGTTTCCCATATAAGAATATCAGAACAAGTTAGTGAAGTCAATTTATGCTACGTTAAGACATCTGTAAAGGATGATTAATTGTCATTATGGTTATTTCATATCATTTCATGTTCAACGACAAAAACATTTACTAACTCTCACAAAAGAATGTATTCACAACATTGAAATAATGGTACAGTTTCACATATAAGAATATCAGAACAAGTTAGTGAAGTCAATTAATGCTACGTTAAGACATCTATAAAGGATGATTGATTGCCATTATTGTTATTCCATATCATTTCATGTTTAACGACTCGAAACACGTTGAAATATTCTCAGAAAAGAATGTATACACAGCATTGAAATAATGGTACAGTTTCCCATATAAAAATATCAGAACAAGTTAGTGAAGTCAATTTATGCTATGCTAAGACATCTGTAAAAGATGATTGATTGCCATTATGTTTATTTCATATCATTTCATGTTCAACGACAAAACATGTTACTAATTCTCACAAAAGAATGTATACACAGCATTGAAATAATGGTACAGTTTCCCATATAAGAATATCAGAACAAGTTAGAGAAGTCAATTTATGCTACACTAAGACATCTGTAAAAGATGATTGATTGCCATTATGTTTATTTCATATCATTTCATGTTCAACGTCAAAAACATGTTACTAATTCTCACAAAAGAATGTATACACAGCATTGAAATTATGGTACAGTTTCCCATATAAGAATATCAGAACAAGTTAGTGAAGTCAATTTATGCTATGCTAAGACATCTGTAAAGGATGATTGATTGCCATTATGGTTATTTCATATCATTTCAGGTTTAACGACTCAGACACGTTGGAATATTCTCAGAAAAGAATGTATACACAGCATTGAAATAATGGTACAGTTTCCCATATAAGAATATCAGAACAAGTTAGTGAAGTCAATATATGCTATGCTAAGACATCTGTAAAAGATAATTGATTGCCATTATGGTTATTTCATATCATTTCATGTTCAACGACAAAAACATGTTACTAATTCTCACAAAAGAATGTATACACAGCATTGAAATAATGGTACAGTTTCCCATATAAGAATATCAGAACAAGTTAGTGAAGTCAATTAATGCTACGCTAAGACATCTGTAAAATATGATTGATTGCTATTATGGTTATTTCATATCATTTCATGTTCAACAACAAAAACATGTTACTAATTCTAACAAAAGAATGTATACACAGCATTGAAATAATGGTACAGTTTCCCATATAAGAATATCAGAACAAGTTAGTGAAGTCAATTCATGCTACGCTGAGACATCTGTAAAAGATGATTGATTGCCATTATGGTTATTTCATATCTATCATGTTTAACGACTCAAAACACGTTGGAATATTCTAACAAAAGAATGTATACACAGCATTGAAATAATGGTACAGTTTCCCATATAAGAATATCAGAACAAGTTAGTGAAGTCAATTTATGCTATGCTAAGACATCTGTAAAAGATGATTGATTGCCATTATGGTTATTTCATATCATTTCATGTTCAACGACAAAAACATGTTACTAATTCTCACAAAAGAATGTATACACAGCATTGAAATAATGGTACAGTTTCCCTTATAAGAATATCAGAACAAGTTAGTGAAGTCAATTAATGCTACCTTAAGACATCTGTAAAAGATGATTGATTGCCATTATGGTTATTTCATATCATTTCATGTTCAACGACAAAAACATGTTACTAATTCTCACAAAAGAATGTATACACAGCATTGAAATAGTGGTACAGTTTCCCATATAAGAATATCAGAACAAGTTAGTGAAGTCAATTTATGCTACTCTAAGACATCTGTAAAAGATGATTGATTGCCATTATGGTTATTTCATATCATTTCATGTTCAACGACAAAAACATGTTACTAATTCTCACAAAAGAATGTATACACAGCATTGAAATAATGGTACAGTTTCCCATGTAAGAATATTAGAACAAGTTAGTGAAGTCAATTTATGCTACGTTAAGACATCTGTAAAGGATGATTGATTGTCATTATGGTTATTTCATATCATTTCATGTTCAACGACAAAAACATGTTACTAATTCTAACAAAAGAATGTATACAGAGCATTGAAATAATGGTACAGTTTCCCATATAAGAATAACACAACAAGTTAGTGAAGTCAATTTATGCTACGCTAAGACATCTGTAAAAGATGATTGATTGCCATTATGGTTATTTCATATCATTTCATGTTCAACGACAAAAACATGTTATTAATTCTCACAAAAGAATGTATACACAGCATTGAAATAATGGTACAGTTTCCCATATAAGAATATCAGAACAAGTTAGTGAAGTCAATTAATGCTACGCTAAGACATCTGTAAAAGATGATTGATTGCCATTATGGTTATTTCATATCATTTCATGTTTAACGACAAAACATGTTACTAATTCTCACAAAAGAATGTATACACAGCATTGAAATAATGGTACAGTTTCCCATATAAGAATATCAGAACAAGTTAGTGAAGTCAATTTATGCTACGTTAAGACATCTGTAAAGGATGATTAATTGTCATTATGGTTATTTTATATCATTTCATGTTCAACGACAAAAACATTTACTAATTCTCACAAAAGAATGTATTCACAACATTGAAATAATGGTACAGTTTCACATATAAGAATATCAGAACAAGTTAGTGAAGTCAATTAATGCTACGTTTAGACATCTATAAAGGATGATTGATTGCCATTATGGTTATTTCATATCGTTTCATGTTTAACGACTCCAAACACGTTGAAATATTCTCAGAGAAGAATGTATACACAGCATTGAAATAATGGTACAGTTTCCCATATAAGAATATCAGAACAAGTTAGTGAAGTCAATTAATGCTACGTTAAGACATCTGTAAAGGATTATTGTTTGCCATTATGGTTATTTCATACCATTTCATGTTTAACGACTCAAAACACATTGAAATATTCCCAGAAAAGAATGTATACACAACATTGAAATAATGGTACAGTTTCCCATATAAGAATATCAGAACAAGTTAGTGAAGTCAATTAATGCTACGTTAAGACATATATAAAGGACGATTGATTGCCATTATGGTTATTTCATATCATTTCATGTTTAACGACTCAAAACACTTTGAAATATTCTCAGAAAAGAATGTATACACAGCATTGAAATAATGGAACAGTTTCCCATATAAGAATATCAGAACAAGTTAGTGAAGTCAATTTATGCTACCTTAAGACATCTGTAAAAGATGATTGATTGCCATTATGGTTATTTCATATCATTTCATGTTCAACGACAAAAACATGTTACTAATTCTCACAAAAGAATGTATACACAGCATTGAAATAATGGTACAGTTTCCCATGTAAGAATACCGGTATTAGAACAAGTTAGTGAAGTCAATTTATGCTATGTTAAGACATCTGTAAAGGATGATTGATTGTCATTATGGTTATTTTATATCATATCATGTTCAACGACAAAAACATGTTACTAATTCTAACAAAAGAATGTATACACAGCATTGAATTCCCATATAAGAATAACAGAACAAGTTAGTGAAGTCAATTTATGCTACGCTAAGACATCTGTAAAAGATGATTGATTGCCATTATGGTTATTTCATATCATTTCATGTTTAACGACAAAAACATGTTATTAATTCTAACAAAAGAATGTATACACAGCATTGAAATAATGGTACAGTTTCCCATATAAGAATATCAGAACAAGTTAGTGAAGTCAATTAATGCTACGCTAAGACATCTGTAAAAGATGATTGATTGCCATTATGGTTATTTCATATCATTTCATGTTTAACGACAAAACATGTTACTAATTCTCACAAAAGAATGTATACACAGCATTGAAATAATGGTACAGTTTCCCATATCAGAACAAGTTAGTGAAGTCAATTTATGCTACGTTAAGACATCTGTAAAGGATGATTAATTGTCATTATGGTTATTTCATATCATTTCATGTTCAACGACAAAAACATTTACTAACTCTCACAAAAGAATGTATTCACAACATTGAAATAATGGTACAGTTTCACATATAAGAATATCAGAACAAGTTAGTGAAGTCAATTAATGCTACGTTAAGACATCTATAAAGGATGATTGATTGCCATTATGGTTATTTCATATCATTTCATGTTTAACGACTCCAAACACGTTGAAATATTCTCAGAGAAGAATGTATACACAGCATTGAAATAATGGTACAGTTTCCCATATAAGAATATCAGAACAAGTTAGTGAAGTCAATTAATGCTACGTTAAGACATCTGTAAAGGATTATTGTTTGCCATTATGGTTATTTCATACCATTTCATGTTTAACGACTCAAAACACATTGAAATATTCCCAGAAAAGAATGTATACACAACATTGAAATAATGGTACAGTTTCCCATATAAGAATATCAGAACAAGTTAGTGAAGTCAATTAATGCTACGTTAAGACATATATAAAGGACGATTGATTGCCATTATGGTTATTTCATATCATTTCATGTTTAACGACTCAAAACACGTTGAAATATTCTCAGAAAAGAATGTATACACAGCATTGAAATAATGGAACAGTTTCCCATATAAGAATATCAGAACAAGTTAGTGAAGTCAATTAATGCTACCTTAAGACATCTGTAAAAGATGATTGATTGCCATTATGGTTATTTCATATCATTTCATGTTTAATGACTCAAAACACATTGAAATATTCTCAGAAAAGAATATATAAAACTTTCAAAAAATGAAATGTTTGATATTAAGAGTGAACATAGTACTCAATTAAAGCAATACTAGTGAATACCAGGGATCGGGTGGTGTGGTTGATATCAAATCATGTTAAATATCGATTTAATACAATTATTATAATTTCATCACTGTAAAAATGAGTACATCAAACGTTTTAGCGGTAAAACCAACTACACTTTCAAACCCCCCAGACATACATATATGAAAGATTGCATTTGAACAAACCTGCAAGTTTTTTTTGAAGTTGTAAGAGGGCATATTGAGAGGGTACCCTTTTTAATTTAACCTTTATAAATCGATGTTAAATATAATCCCCATAACATGACAACATTTTGGCCCATAAGAGATTATATTATTTCCTTTCGAAACCCTGAATGGGATACAGATGTTTAATACAATATTTACATTGTAAATGTGAAAATCCACTCTCTACAAGCAATTAACTAGGTTTAAAAAATAATATCTTACATCGACTGTGAAATAAGGTAATGGGTAATACCAGTCGTTGTCGGTGCACATTTTAGTACCTAATCCAATACCGCACCTGGGACTTGAATCTATCGCATCTGTATTGATAGTCCGACATTTGCTATATGATTTAAACTTATTTTATTTCTATGTGTAATGTAAAACTGGGGTTTGGTCACAAGAGTTTCCAACATCAGATTTTGCCGCCCCATACAGTAGCGTGTGACAGTTGTAAACACATATCACATTCGTTCACGGACCTCTATTTATACAGGTTACGATACACTGATACCTTTTGGAGACCTTAGTTGTATTTCTTCCAAAAATTATAATTTTTTAGTAAAGAGAATGGTGTTACATATGTCCTCTTGTTTACTTAATTAAATATGCTTCTTTTAATCTGGTGACATTGTAACATAACACTCACATACATGACCCTTGGATTGATAGTCAGACACGCTAACGACTGAGCTAATCAGGCCCTGCTGTCTCTGGGACTCTACACCAAACACTTCACCTTGAATATCAAGCTGAATTTTTGGGTTATTTAAACAGTCTATATCAAAGAAAACACCATTCTTTTTGTACTGCTCTGACCCTTTTGCTTAGAAAGGTCACATTGTCTCCCGTCATAGTTGTTAATAATTAGACAATGGTAACCGGTCTATCAGTCAAAACATATAGCTGTAATGAATCATTTTCAATGACCAAGATCATAAAGTGTGCCATATACCATTTCATTGTGATAACGGCATTGTTTTGACCTGAATGAATATGGATATTCACTAAGTTGTTATACAAAGTATAATAGATCTTAGTTTAACAATGCTGTACTGGCTTATAATACCCATTGGATTTTTTTTCAGTTTCACAATATAAAGCTAATTTTTGGTAATTTTTTATTTCATTGCAACATTTAACAAGATTAAATGTAAAAAATACAAATCATGATGTAGTCTGTACAAAATTTCTGATATAACATTTTCATATTTACAAATTAAGAGGCAAACTTTCCAAGTTCTTTAGTAAATTTATTAACTCTGAGTTTTTTTTATGTATTATGTATCAAATACCGGTAAGTTATACAATAACTGTACAAACCAATGTGTTTCAGTTTGTTCTAACATTAAGAAAAAAAAAATTTACTAGCAAGGAAAGTTTGTTGCTCTTTAAATTCAGTCAAAAACCATATGAGCAGAGAGCAGGCCAACGCCTCGCCAACACAAACTCAATCATTCACACTAGTACTTCAAGGAAACATAAGTTTACAGAAATATATTATAGGTAACAGTGTTTTTGCACTGGATTCTGTAGAATTGCAATTGTCCAACTGGTTACAGAATAGGCAAACCACCATTCAAAAATCAGTTAAGATAGTAATTCAAAGAAGGTGTTGGTGAAACAAAAACCCACACTCAGTGCATTGAAAAATTGTTGTTGTTGTATGGTGTTTAGCGTTGCTTTCAACAATTTTTCAGTCATATCGCGACGGTGTCTTCTTGAGACAGTATTGTAAGCGCTGTCACACTGGAGTATCATGCCGCATACACATGGTATGATACCCCACCCAGTCACATTATACTGACACCGGTGCCGACCAGACCTAGAACTCTCCTCTAAATGCTGAGCGTCAAGCGAGAAAGCTTCTAGTACCATTTTTAAAGACGTTGGTATGACCCGGCCGGGGATTGAACCCACAGCCTTCCGCATGCGAGGCGAATGCTCTACCACTAGACCCAACCGCGGTCGGCGTTGAAAAAACTTAATAAGATAACTTCATTGAAGTATTCATCATAACCATATATGTTGTATGTTACATACTTGTATACTATATTTTTATCTCAAAGAAAGTCTATGCAGTATTATCTGTTTTGATTTAAAGAATATATGTTACATTTACTTATTTACAGACATCAGCATCATCTGAAACTGCTATAACTGCTTGTTTTTTCTCATGTTCTTTCAATACTTTAAAGTATAAATATTTGCATTTTTCATAATAATAATAATTGTATGGGAAAAATAGATGGAAACAATAAAGTCTACTTAAATATTTACAACAGCTTAACTACAAACCTGTAAAAAACTTGTTTTTTTTTTAATCCACTGGATTTTTTTTTTTCAAATGTCAAACTATAATTATAATGAAAATTATAAATTGAACATCTTAATAAAAGAAAAAGTTCAATACAAAAAACACAGAATAATGTCATAAGCCCATCACCCTTCCCATTTAAGCCGTTTTTTTTGGTCCATTCTGGACATTTATGGGAATATAATCTTCTTTATTGAACCAAAGCTAATTATTTTGAATTCTTATTATACAATGGTTCAGATTGAACATTTTTTTTACACAAATGAAATGAATGACAATGAGAATATTGTAACCAGCCATATGTAACTGGCCATATATTTACGTTATCTCTATTCGGGGAATGTTCAATTATTACTATATCACTTGTATTCAATTTACATCATTTCAATTTCCATTTAATCATCAAGTTCATATCTCACAGTTCACTTTAACATTAACTTCTTAACTCTTCTTCACTTCAAATGTTCCCTATTTAACTTTCTTTCTCCTTATTTCCCAACTATCTTAACCTTCATTTCTCAACCTACTTTCACCTTCTAACCCCTCAATCTCTTTTTCCTTACTTAACCTTTCAACCTCCCTTTTCTTACTACCTACATACTTTCATATTTCACACTCTTTCTTCTCAGACTCCTCCCATATTTAGTATCACTCAGTCATCTCTCTCATAGTCTTTAAACTCCCTTACAACCTAATGAATCCTTTCTTTCATTGGTCAGTTCCATTCATTAACTACTTATACCAATCACTCAAACAACTTGTCATTTACACTATACAGGATGTACCAAATTTGTGACTACTGTGCAAACATTCTGGCACTAATATTTCCTTCCAGCCCTGGATGTACAACATATGTGACACCTCATGACTATAGGCTTATTTACTTGTACACTTTGATAAAACTGAGGATTGTTTATATACAAGTGATTATTTATCTAATCATAATAACTGTATTGATTACAGAAATTTCTAATATAGCAATATGGTATAATATTAAATATTATTCATAAAAATATTATAAGAATTATTACATTGTGACACTATTTTCCACAATTATTCCTGTGTAATGCAACTTTAAGGGGCCCAGTTACTCTCATGCATCTTGATTTGTACTTCAAACTCCTACTCATGGGAATGATTAACCATGCATGAAATATATAAGGGGTACTTTAGAAGGCCTAAAGCCTTACTCATTATAGTGTGACACAGGATGAATAAAATTAATGCAAGTAAATTTGTAAAAAAAAACGTCTCTGTATTATTCAAGTTTTTAAGTGAAGCTTCAGCTGTGACTGTCAAATGATCATACAGCTTTTGTGAATTGATATTGAGTTCATGTCCTGGGTAGATCCAGTATTGGGTGTTGATTTTGAGAGGCCATAATGCTAAACAGCAGACCAAACTTGCAACCCATGGCTTGATAGACAAACACCTTGGCTACATTTCACAAAATTATTTCGTATGTTCAAATATTTATCAATATTTTAAATGATTGTATTTCCAGAAAATATACCTTTTTTTAATGGGTTTTAATGCCATTTTCAATACATTCAGTTTATATAATGACATATACAGTTTTTGATGGCAGAAGTTGAACTACCACACTTCCGCAAGTAACTGGTCAACTTTTTCGCATGAAGTTTTTGGAGCAATCACGACTCTAACCTACAACCTTAGCAGTGAGAGATAAGCAATCATCATCTTGAGACGATCATAGGAAAATGATATTCTGCATGGGCCAACTCTGGGTTCATTTGGATGAATATTGACAATATTATATTTAATTTTTGTTTTATGTTTACATTGATATTTGTGGTATAAGTATAAAACACCCAAGTGCTGTTTTTATGTCTAATAAAATATTTGTTTGTTTGTTTGTTTGTTACTATGTTTTTTTTGTGAAAACTATCCATTATCCATAACTTTTTTTAGATACTTTAATGTGAATTTATTAATTAAGTAAACTGTGATAATTGTTCATATTATGG
This sequence comes from Panopea generosa, assembly GCA_029582155.1. Classification (NCBI taxonomy): domain Eukaryota; kingdom Metazoa; phylum Mollusca; class Bivalvia; order Adapedonta; family Hiatellidae; genus Panopea; species Panopea generosa. The sequence continues at coordinate 46,857,939 of CM055897.1, forward strand.
AACAAATTCATGCAACAAAACTAAATTACACAGAATACAACTGGTAAGTCATGATATAATAATACCTTAAAATAGTAGTCAAGAGTTTCATTTTAAATATATTAATGTATACAAATGTAACATGACTATTGTGCATGCTGCAATTATTCATTAAATGGGACTTGCATTATTTATACCCAAATCAATAGGAGTGGAATGTACTGGTTTTGCAATCACTTTTGGGTCATGCTTAGTTCAAATGACTTTTGCAGAATTATTGTTTCTCAACAAATTATGTTTTTTTATCAGCCGTTGAAAACAGGGTTATATTTATAATTAGTGTGCCGTGCTTATTTTAAATGTACCTTCAAGATGCATCCTTATAGTACAATGAAGTACATCCATCTTTAAGATGGACAATGTTGGTTCAATTCCAACTACGGATATCAGTTGGAGGCGTCTTACTATGCAATGATTGAAAGTATTGAGGTCTTCACCAGGACTTGAACCTGGAGTTCTTTTCATATAGAAAAGTGTGCTACATTACACTATAAAGATGTACTCAACACCAGGAACCATTATGTATATAAGTATGTATTGTGTTATAATTTTAGCTGAATATATAAAGAAACAGCCCAAACTGGAGAATGAATGCAAGTGTATTATATTAATTATACTAAAAATATTACTTATTAATTATACTAGTAAACAAACCTCCGTCAGCTTCCTCTCTAATGTTTAACTTTTCTTATTTCTACATTAACATTTTGGGACCGATGTTGAGTCCCAACTGGTTTGTAACTGTTTGGGAAACTATTTGTTGTTTCGGTTCGGAGCAATTGGCAACATACACATGCATTTTTTGCACATTACAGTTGATGTCATTTAACTAATATAACTTGTCGAGAGACCACTTGTTGGGGGAGTGGGTGGTATTGTGATCTTTCATGGCATTTGATATCCGCAAGTAACCAATGATTTCTCCCACTTGAATCAGCTTTGAGAGACGAAAGAAAATGATAGATAATGTCAGGGTTCTCCACAGGAAGGAATGCAAGCACTAGCCTAGTAGGGTAAGAACACTTAATGTAACAAATTTTCAAGCTCTGTGAAAGTGTGAAAGGCATTCATTGAAATATATTTCACTAATAAAACTTATTAATCAGGTTAAGTCATCATATTACTGTTTTTCATTTTAAATAAATTTTACAATGAGAAAATATATGCAAAGAAAAAACCATGATTTAGAAGAAAGTAAGCTTTTGCAAAATTCTGTTAAAGAATGTAAGTCCTAGGTGAATACCATTTAAATGCTGGGGTGCCCCTGTACTTAAATGACCTGTGGAGAAGCCTGAACATCTTATATCAATCATCAGAGAGACTGTTGCCGGAAGGTTAATGAATAAAAATATAACAAGCAATTCAATTCACAAATATATATCTTATAGTAAAATCAATGCCGACAGTGTAAATTTAGAAATTATAAACTATTGGTATTAAATTGAAGGGTTTTAATACTCTCAAATATATTTCAATCATCGCTAATTTACAAGGGATATGTACCTGATATAACATGTCTTATACTGATATCGACTGTTCTAGAATTGAAAAAATTAATAGATGAGTATGGAAAATTATCATCGACCAGGGCTAGGGTACGAATCAACCAGGTTATGAAACGACTGTAATTGAAAGCAATTAAGCATTGTAGAGTCCAATAACACCTTTTGAACAATGTAATAACACACACCAATACACAATTTACAGTGTGTACACTTCGACTGTATTAGAGATCGCCAAGGTACTCTGCATTTAACCCTTTACTTCATAGATACGCGTTTTTCGGCACCAATCACAGAAGGCCTTTGAAAACAGTGCAGGAAGAGTTCAGATTGCTCGTAACGAGCAATCTGAACACTTCCTGCACTGTTTTCCACTCTGTCAGTTAATATAAACATAATTCACCCATTGCTGATATGTGGTGAATTAATGTTTTCAATATAACAGGTGTCCAAAGGTGTCTATATGAAGTAAAGGGTTAAGCTTATGCAGTAAACTTTACACAAATTATAGAAGTGCGCTAAAGGGGAAATTGAATCACCGCGAGCATTAAATTCAACAGCAGTACTTCGTGAGATAGGCACTTACCAGCTTACCCCTCTTTGAGTATGAGATTCAAGTACCGCTAATCATATGTAAGATGTTGATGGCATAAAAATGACACTAAACATTCAATTAATCAATTTCAACTTGGATAATCATATTTTCCATTATCAATCATAATGTCTATATTTACTGAAGCTTATAGTTGGGATTTGATGTAGTACTTAAACAGTTGCATTAACACGGGATGTTATCAATTGCACTTTATTGAAATAATTGAATGTTTACAAAGTGCATGAAATCAGAAACTTGTTTACGTTTACGCGAAAACCGGTTAGTTTACGAAAAAATTTACCTCTAGAACTTGTAAAAATTGAGTAGTCTATTCTAGCAGTTCCTGCACACTGTATTAATCTGTTGTATGATGGTTTCGAAATAAAACATCATGACCGCCTTCAGCTGTTCATGCTTTCTTCCATCCATTAACAGATTGTCGCGATTATCATTCATCATCCCACAAAAAATACAGTTCCTATCGTACGTCGCCATCATTGTTGTTATCTATTTCCGCCCACTGGACCAAAAGTAGTACAAATGGCTGGTATTTATCTCCGAGCTCAATTAGGATAATTGGCGAGGTGGTCCGAATGCCAAAACGTTAGAGCAGTGTCCGTGGAGCTCTGAGTGTCCATCAAGGCGGTGCCAAAACCGTCACATGACACAGAAGGAGGGATCAAATCTAGATAGTGAAGCGTTTTCTGATCCACTTGTTGGAACAAAAGGCTAACCTCGGCCTTTTATGTTACGTCTTCACGATTGTTGCATCAGAAACCAGTTAGCAGCGGACGAGAACGGGCGGAATAGATATCAAAGTCGCTCTACAAACACAATTATGGATAACGAGAACACCAATAATCCCGATGAGAAAAGAAGTTTAAAAGATGACTTCGACGATTCAGCAACACCAAATGAATTTGACGATTCTAAAGTGAAGTTTTTGAACGGAAAAAGTGATCCACATGTTGTTGTTGAGGTCACGTCGGACGATGTCTCTTTCAGCGGTCTTGGCAAAGAAGAATTGATGAAATATGCTACTGATCCGTTTTGGGTGAGAATCCGCTACATCCTGTTTGCCATCTTCTGGATCGGATGGGTGGCCATGCTGGCAGCTGCGATCATCATCATCATTTTGGCGCCACGTTGCCCAGAGAGACCAGACTTGAAGTGGTATCAGACTGACGTATTGTACCAGGTGAACCCAAAATCTTTCAAAGATTCCAGTCTAGCTGGAGATGAAGGTGCTGGAACCGGAGATATTGGTGGTAAGGAAATTAATAAACTGATAAATGTACCACTGCATTTCAATTTAAGTAGTGATCATATGCCGAGAGGTTTTACAACGTATTTATCCAGATCCAGTCAAAATCTGATTGATTGATTGAATATTTAGCATCATTTTTATGCCATCGAGGGCTAACAGATGATCACTTAACCTAACCACTGTTTCCTGGGATTAACCAGTACTCGAGCACAAGCAATCTCCGCAAGTAACCGATAACTTTCCCACTTGAATCAACGGTGAGAGACGAATGATAATGAGACACAATGTCGTATATTAATCATCACTGAGACTTGTCGGGCGGGGATTCGAACTCGCGACCCGTGGATTGATAGTCAGACGGGTAACCGACTGAAAAGGCACACATGTTTATCAATAGAATGGATTTTAATAAAATACGGGTTTAAAGGTGGGTATGCATGTTGCTTTTTGTGTGCCAAAAATGGTAAAGTGACTGCAATTTGTAGGGCTTTATAGTATTGCATCAACACACGGAGAGGTGAAGGTCAACAGATTGTATTTCAATAGATAACAATATAGATTTATATGGAGGGTTGAACATTGTTGTATCGAATACATATCAAACATTTAAATCTACATACAAAAACTCAATTTAAATGTAGATCAATCAATTGGACTATTTTTACAATAATATAAAAAAAGAGAGAAATTTGAGCTAAATTTAAGACATTCGCTGTAAGTTTCATAGTACTTTTCTTTTTAATGTTCTTGTTTTTTTTATACTGCCCCTGTTTAGCTATGAAAAAATAGAATCCTATAGAAGAATGTTAAAAAAGCATCAGGTATTCTCAAATGTATGGTTTTTAAGAAAATTTACATTACTCTAATTTTGTTGAATAATTTCTTTTTAGTCTTATCTTTTGTTTCCTTTAAATTTATGAAAATATACTTTCATGATTCTTTAAACTATTCTTTGAACCTATAACATCCCATTGTTAACTGCATTCATTTATCCTTTGTTGTTTTTTTTTGTTTTTTTCAAGATACTGAGAGTCTATATTAGACGCTCTTTTTCCCAAAATATATTTTTTTTATTTACTTGCAAAATTTCCTTGATATATTGCATTGTTTTAATGCAATTTTCACTTATTAATTGGACAAGTGTGCATACTTTGTATTAATGAAAGAGATGCTCATTGTCCTAAATAAAGCAACTAACAAATCACTTACTGTAAAATTTATGTCTTGCATATAATTATGTATGTGTCATCAGTACCAAATACATTGTTGAAATCTTGAATAAATAACATCTTTGTTAATGAAAATGCACATAATAAAACTTTGTAATGAAAAGTGTCCTTGGAGACTAAATTTGCACATGATGAACAGGGCTCAAACTATAGGGCGACGTGGGCGACAAAGTCGCTTTTTTCTCCGTCACTTCGCTTCTTTTTTTTGGTCACGGCGAAGTTTTAAGTCGCCTTAAAATTAGCAACATCGCTTTTTTTCTGGATGCTAGCGAAGTGCAAATAACAACTATAACCAATATTTGGTATATTCTCTAATCCGTGGATAAGTGTCGCCACACATGTGGGAATGCAAATTGCAATAATCGGTTACTTCTGATCCAAATATCCCCAGGCAATTTTCGGCATATATGTTTACACCCCGTGCCAACATCGTATAGGTTGCTAGGCAACGCAATCGTTTGGCTGACCAAGATCAAGGTTTCCCTTGCATAGAGTTAAAACATCAAGCATCTAATTGAAACCGATCATTTTTTTCAACTGTCAATCAAAGTTTTCCATGAACAAAGTAACTTTCCACGTATGACGTAATCATCCTTTGTGTTTGCGAGATGCATAGTTGATGACAAGAGTGTAATTCAATTCTGAATTATACGTTTAAAATGAATAATAAGCGCGTTTGATTTTTAGAAATTACCGATGATTAAAGAGGTAATGATAATTATGTTGCCGCTAACTGTTGTCTATAAATATGTTCGAGTCGAAATAAACAAATTGAACTGAATCGATTATAACAACTGTTAATTCGGTGTCCGTGAGTGATGTATAGAATTCACATAAAAAATAGTTTTGTTACTCAATTTGTTCGTTTAAATCTGCTGCTTTAATTACTCTAAATATTTGTGATCCGACCTATAACTACAAAGTTTGACTTCCAAAGAACCTTGAAATATTGGAAACAACAGAAAGTACGAAATATTTATAAATGGGAATTAAAACGGTCAAGTAACTAAGTTAGTTTAAGCAGTGTGTAGACTGCAGTGGGGATAGCATGTAACACAGCATCTGAAATTTAAAAAATGTGTGTTTAATGTATGTTTCATGAACTTATGATTATGTTCTGCATTTTAATAAAAAAGTGTTTATTTGGTAAAAAATAAAAATGATATGTGAACAGAGAAATATCTTTTTGATTACTCTTTCGGAAATAAAGTTATAGATAAATAGCATTTATCTTCTGCTTTAACCAGGTACTAGTGTTCCATGTTCTTTGCAAAAAAATAATGAGTGGCATGAAGAATACTCCTACCATGAAAAAGTAGATTGTAAGTTCATTAAGCTGTATCTTTATTCAGAAAGTTGAACTCCTTGTTCTGTAAGAATATATCACAAAAACTTGTTCCTTAATTACAACATCAGATAAAAGACAGGAAGGCAGTCAACCAACACATTTGATATAAATAAAAAACAATATAAAACATTATAAAAACAATATAAAACAAACACATAATGACATAGCATTAATTTTAATGAAACTAAGTTTTCGTGTAACCGCGTGACGAAATTTACCACTTCTCCCTATTTTTTTCTCCACTTCTCCTTTTTTTTGGATGAAGGAGAAGTCACTTCTCCCTAAAATTCAGACCCAGTTTGAGCCCTGGATGAAGTTATAGTTGATGAACTATCAATGGCAAATTTACAAAGGATATTTACAGCAATGAAATATAGAAAGAATAAATACCGTAACAACTTTGGATCATTTCTTTTTTACCATTTTCAGATTGTTTACTTTTCGACCTTGGCCAAAAAAATCATGTTCCTGGAATTTCAACTCACATTTACTAAAACAGGCTCACTGATCAGTATAGGAATGATGGGATAGATATTTTTTTTATTTTGAGTCTGCAATAGGTATAACACTTTATCATTAAAACATTAATGATCAGTTCGTACTGAACCTTGCCAAAATGTTGACATGTAAAAGTGGTGACAGGAATTCCATTTTCATACTCTTTGGGCTTGTTTGTTCTGATTGTATTTCTTTACCCACTGACTGGTAGCAGTCTGTGAAAAATCACTGCACTGTCCAGCAATCAGCTGTGTGTAAAAATAGATTGTTTTCAATGAAATGCGAATTATATTCAGGGCCTCCGCTGGGATTCGCCAATGTCGCCTGCGAAGGAAATTTTTAATTTGCGAAAGATTTTACTCTTTTGCGAAAGTGGTTGCGATAAGGAAATCAACGGCCGATTCTCGTATTCAAATTTTCTAAAAAAAACTTAACTGTAGAAATTATCTTGGCTAATCCATTTAACTGTCCCCTCATCCCAATAAACAACCATGACAATTAACAGATAAATCAGCACCCAGCTGTGATATCTCCCTCAGGCCATTGCACTGTCACACGTAATAAATTTCAACATGTGTAAGATTACCCTAAGCTAAAAATAGCATATGCTAAAAATAGTCACGTGGTCGCGTAGTGACATATTCGTATTCTTAATTATTATATATATTTACATTTTTAAATCATATAGAAATTTAATATGTCTTAAGATATGCTAAACAGGTTTAGAAAAAAATGTTTATGCCAATACACTGTCAACTATACTTTCTTGGGTAACCCCAATTTTTTGTCAACAAATAGTTAGTTTCAAAATGGCGGCTTCTGGGATAAAAACAATAAATGACTGTAGATTTTGTCTGTAAAATAATTTTGTTTATAATGTCAGCGATGACTGTTGGTTGTTTGATATCAATACCAAAGTTTTACAATAAGTAGATTTGTTTGATCTGTATTCTCTGTTGTTATAATGCTAATATTGACCATATTTATAGCAAGTCTGTAGTGACAAAGTGGGTGGGGTAATAAAGTTATTTAGAAAATATTGTGGAATGTTTTAACCAACGGCAATTTCAGTCAATACGCTAGCTGGAAATCCATAATTTATGTATTAATAATTTTAAAATAAATTGATGTATATAAATTTTAAATAATTATAAAATACACTGTATGGGGTTTTGTGAGAATAGCACGCTATAGAAAAAATAAAAGCAAAACAAAATAAGGCCCAAACAGCTGTTATTTATGTGCACAAATGCACAAACATTGACAAAATCAAACAAGTACAGAAACATGACTGGGGCCATTTTTGGTTTTTCACTGCACTTCATTTAAACTAATGCATCATTTGCAATATGAATCAACAACTTACTACCAATCATTGCTTCCCCTAATTATCGACTTCAGGCAATAATAACTCACAAGATAATAATAATTTTTAATAGTATTGCAATATACATTAAAAATTATATTCATAAAAAACATGTTTAATTCAAATGCTAAAACAAGTAAAAGAAAACATGCAGTAAGTTACTGTAACTTATGAGTGGTTTGATAACGATTTAAAGAATGTTGGCCAAGGTACGCAGTTTAGTTGTCTACAAAAATGGCTCTTAATTTGGCTCCATTTTTTTTAATTTGGCTCCAACTTTTCAAATATGGCGAAAAGAAAAAAATGGCCAGAGGAGGCCCTGATATTTGTCTGATCAAAAAGTGAAAATTTGATCAAGACAATGAATTTGCAACTTAAAACAACAAAGAGATTGATTATATAATGGGAGGAATGTTTCAATGTATTCTCTGTTTTGTATATTTTAAGGACTCTCAAGCAAAGTTGGATATCTGCAATCCCTTGGTGTCAACACAATCTGGATAAATTCCATTTACAAATCTGGTGGTTTGTACGACGGAAATGATGTTGAAGATCATACTAAGGTGGATGAATTGTTTGGAACCATGTCTTTGTTGGACAGACTCCGAAAAGATACAAAGAAGAAAGGTATTTTTGCACCAAACTCGGAAATGTATCTGCAAGCACTGTATGGTACATTTTATACTGGTTTTTGGGTCACCTGAGACTTTGTCTCAATGGACCTTTTGTGATTTCCTTTTGTCTGTCATTGTGCGTCTGTAAACAATTTACATTTTTACTTTTTCTCAAAAAACGTAAGCTCGATCGTAACAAAATGTTGTATGCAGCTATGGTATCTAAGAGTGCATCAAAATTGTGCATTGCATGGTCCCCACCATCTTTGGGTGGGCTGGGCCAAAACAGTAAAATTCAAAGTGAATTTTAAAAATCTTCTTAATATATAACATCGAACATGGGATTAGAGGGTTACAGGTTTGATCTCCCTCAACTACATGTCGTGTCATTGAGTAAGTCACTTTTTCTGCATAATCTTAGTGCTGGTTCTAATTAGGAAAAGTTGAGTGTGATTTACAAGTAAAAGTTGTTACAACTTGTTCCACAATCGAAATAAAATAAACAAGTTAAAAACTAAAGATCTCTGGTTTTGTTATCAAAAACTTCAGAGGAATCCAACTGGAGGCTTCTAGGTCTTGAAACTACCTTTGGACCAAATCTTTGATTCTTCTTTTTTTAGAATTGACTGTGAGTGTACAATTCTCTTCACACAGGTATGAAAATGGTAATGGACTTCATCCCTAACCACACTGGTAAGAAGCATGAATGGTTTATACAGAGTCAAGCTAAAGATGCTGAGTTTGCTGATTATTATATCTGGGAAAAGGGTAGTGGATCAGATCCATCAACCAACCCACCTAACAACTGGGTATGTAATTTAGAGTTTAACTTCATTGTTTTGTGTTTGTTTAAAAAAGGCACTTGTTGCCTTTTCTCAGTTTCCAACTGTTTACATAGAAATGGTTCTTGAAATGAAACAAGTTGTTTTGTTCACCAGTTTTGAGGGATTGTTCAATTATGTGTGTCCGTCAGTCATTCTATTCTTGTCTGCTCCTGTAACTTCCACATGTACGAGTTGATTTTTAAATAACTTCACAGATGTGTTCAAGCCCTCGAGATTGGGGGAAAACAGCATTGTTGGGGAAATTGGGAATTTTTTTAAGGCTTTAGCAAACTGAAAAACAGAGCGTATTACTGTTAAGATCATGTTCTAACAATAATTATTTTTTATCCCCTACTGAAAGAAAAATTTCCATTTTCAGATTTGTTTGGGCGTAAATTGGGGGTTGGGGGGGATTTTTAATTGGGAAGCCACCTAGTGTGGGCCTCTGTTTAATAAAGTAAAAAAGTACACACTGGTAGGCATTAATTTTAGACTATTAACATGCTGGACAGATATACTGCATTGTTGGTTGTGTCCAGCTTCTAACTTCCAAATGCTTGGACAGATTTTCAAATAACTTTACTGATGTTTTACAACATAATATGATGACATGTTCTTTGTAAAGTTTGAATGGTTACCTCAAAGGTCAAGGTCATTTACAGGAGGCTGTGTATAAATTATTGTTGACAGTCGGTAGGGGACTTGATATCGCACAGTAATTCTTGTTTAAGTCATGTATTTCTATTGATTGTTACTCATGTTATTTCTTCATGTATTTTTAGGTTACTGTTTATGACACTCCAGCCTGGACGTATGACAGCACAAGGGGAGAGTGGTATTATCATTCCTACTTGCCGGAGTACCCAGACCTCAACCTAAGAAACAAAGATGTTCTGGCAAAGCTTGATGTAAGAAACTTGTTTACTGTGACCATGAAACTTCTGGTGTTAAAATAAAGAAACATATGGCACCTTTTTTTTTTGATAGTGTTTGGTGGTCATTTTTGTAGAAAAGAGAATACTTTTTGAGGAGCTTTATTTATGAATCTTCCTTTATCTTCCAGGGTGTTCTTAAGTTCTGGTTAGATAAGGGTGTAGATGGTTTTGTGATTCAAGGCCTACAACGTCTTGTTGAAATGAATGATACATCTAAAGATGAGACACCAAAAGGACATTGTACAACTGACCAGAAAGAAAATCTTGACTTGGTGAAGAGGTGGAGGGGCATTATTGACTCTTATTCAACTAAACCAGGACGTGAAAGGTTAGTCTGAATAATATTGGTAAACATTTTCTTTTGGGTTGATATTGGGTCCTCCATGGTGATTGGTCAAAGGCACTAATAACTAATGACCACTTGTCTCTCACTGCTGAAGTATTGGGGGGGTTTCGAGTTTTACTTGGTTTATAAATGTGAAAAAAGTGCAGTTCCTTGCTGAGAGACAGTGGTTTAATTCTCTTACAATAAAACTGGATATGACATAGTCTAACTTGTCCTAACGGCCACCTCTTATCAATCACCTGTGTTAAGCATCCACTTAAACCCCCCCACTGTGTAAATTGCCTATATAAAGTACATGTATTAAACGGTCACCTCTTTAATGCGGCCAGCCTATTTCATCCGAAGCAGTCGGGAATAAGCGGTCAGATGTAGTGGCCTGCCCTTATCACTTAGCGGTCACACCTTTTGGCTGATCGCTATTCCAATCATATTGTATAATCCCGCGATCAATTAACGCTTCTTCTGTTATGAAAACACCGCTTTACCCAGAGCGAGCATGCGCATATACGGTCTAATAAGCAAATAAAATAGCGAGATTCATGACAGTAATTTGTTAGCGAAACTGTTACCTAGGCAGGGTACATGACTGTTTTAGCGCGTGTATGTACGGTAGTTTCATTTAGGTTTATGACGCGAATTTCACTGAGGTGTTTATGCACAATTATCAATCTGGGTAAGATCAAAAGATAATTGCAATTGGTCAGCTTGTTTAAATTATAATTATATTTTATCAGCTATGAAAGTGAATGCAATGGAAAAACATTATTTTTTCATATCATAATTTTTTTATATGCGATCGACTCTATGCATATCGTTTAGAATATCTGCTGTGAAAAAAAAGGGTTTGACTTTGGATGAACGTGAAAGAGTGGTTAAACGTCTAAATTTTTGGAAAAGGTGTCGATAAAACACAGAATCAGAATGTGTCCTTATGTAACTGAGAGATAATGGAACATTACAAGCTACACATTTTTACCAGATTTAAGGCTTCTGCTAAATGAAAAATTCATATGGATTTATTTTATGCCAAATGAAACATATTGTTTTTTTAAATGATTTATTTATATGTACTTCTATATAAAATACTGTCAGTTCAGATTTTTTTTCCTGTGGATTTTGCTCATTTACCCCCAGTACATATTTCCAAACAACTAACGGGCATGGTACATGTACCATGCATGTGTGATCACTGTTTGTCTGTCACAACAAACAACATGACTTCAGCTTTTTCAGTAAAAATATGGACCATCTATTAGGCAGCCAATTTGGCCATTTCCCTTGGGTGGCTACTTAATACAGGTTAGACTGTATATAACATTTCATGTGTTGAAAATAGCATTAAAAACGGACTGATATTGCAAGACAAGTAGTGATTGTTACACATGTCCCGCTTATCACATGGTAATATCAGCTTAGGTGGAATGACATTGTTTTTAACTTTAACAGAATTATGAGCCTTTTGTTAGTTAAAAAATCAGGTAAAATGTTTTGGCAAGCTAGTGTTATGAATCAATGGTATCTGATCAATTTCTGATCCTTCAAAAAAAGACTTCATACTTCTTCTTTAAATAACTATAACATTGAAGGCAATAATGGAGTCTCTTTTATACTTAAAAAAAATTAAATGAAGCATAATGAATGATATCTCTGAATCTACTGGTAAATACATCAATGAGAAGTCATAGACTATTGTGCAAAGGACAACTTTGAGATGAAATAAAAATACTGTTAGTGCGGTATAATAAATTGTCTACTTTAAGCCTTAAAATTTACTTTGAATACAATCATTTAATCAAGATAACTAAATTTTAAAGTATTTCTTTACAATATGTTACTTCCAGGGCTTTACTCGCAAATGTGGCCCACTCTGGAAATAACACTGCTGACTACTATAAGGCTGGTATCCAGGTGATCAGCACTGACGCTTTGGTTAATGTCGCCGACTCCTGCAACTCGGAATGTCTCAAGGACAAATTACTCAAGACTCAAGATGGAGGCTATTGGAGAGGTTGGATGGTAGGTTATGTTAATATGACAGGATTTTGAGAAACTGCATTTTCGTAAGAGACACTATAATCTACTAGCTCTCATGTTAAATGTTTTCATTTCTAAAGTGCTATTCAAGTCTGAACATATTAAAGGTTCTTGTTTATTTGAAAACTATTTCTTCCTTTTTCAACAAGTTTTTACAATATTTTCTGACTAAGGGACCAGTTATTTTATTGCACAACAGGTAAACAATGAGAACAGTCCCAGATTTGGAAGCACAGTGAAGAAGGAATTACAGATGGCATATCAAGTTTTACAAATGTTGCTGCCAGGTACAGCCTTTGTCTACTATGGTGATGAGATTGCCATGGTAAACGGTGTTGTCACAGTCGCTCAGCAAAAAGATCCACTGGTCGACCTAGGAAAGGTAGAATTTGCTTTCTCCATGTTTAACTTTTTTTTCAAACAAAATCCCCATTCTAAAAAAAGACAGCATTTAAAAGCTGTTTAATGAGCTTCGCATCTTCATTCCGGCTCTTTCTAAGATGAAACCAGTTTAACTTGTATAATGGATCAAATTGAAATCTAAATGAAATTGTGGGACTCATTTAATACCTCGCAAAATTTGTTGCAATTTTTAGGGGGAAATATATTTTAGGGCAATTCCATTTAAACATACAACCCACCCATGGAAGGCACTTTGAAATTGGACCCTCCCCCTTTATATTTTTAATTCATTTTATCAGGCCCCCCATTTGGAAAACCTTCCCACCTTAGAAGTTTATTATTTTGCCGTCCATGGTTGGGATGTATTTTTAAATGGAACAGCCCTTAGTCTAACCTAGGCGCATAGCCCAAGTTAGGAAATCCCATTTCATTATATCATTTTGGCATGTTTAAATATATATTATTTTGGCAATATGGGGCCAGTGGGTATACACATGCATGCTACATGTGTATATTTGAAAAACATGTTTTAGCCAATTATAACACATTCAAAAATCCTGATGTATTCCTTTTAGGTTTTATGAACAAATTTTATATCTCAAACATGCTTGAGAGGTTTCTGTTATCAACATACTATTACAGAGTCGTAACCTGTGCTAACTTGTGACACTTATTACATTTTAGGATTCCAGAGATCCTTTCAGGACTCCAATGTTGTGGAATGATAATTACAATGCAGGTTTCTGTGCTAGAAATGTGACTCCATGGCTGCCAGTAAACCAAGATTATGCCAGCAGGAATGTTGAGGTAGTTTTTCTTTCTTGAGACTTAATTTGTTGCACCCTCAAGAAATGTTTTCTTGTGTATTTATTCTTAAACCAAACAATTGCACAGTTTGAATAACAAGGCTTGAAAGTAGAATAATGCCTTCCAGTAAACATAATTTCTACACCTTTTCTAAGTTCATATTTGCTGTATTAAAGATGTTTATAGTGAAAAATAGTTCTTTATCATTCATGCATTGACATGTAATTTAATAGCCACATCATGTGATGCTAATGTAGCATTTATCTTTTATTTTTCAGTACAACAAAGCCCACATGATCGGTTACACAACTCTGAGTTCCTTCAAAGATCTTGTTCAGTTGCGATCAAAGGAATCATTCCAGTGGGGGGCCCTTGACATAAATGTTCGTAAAGGGGGTGTATTGACCTTCACTCGTAAAGCTGAAGGTTACGAAAGCTACCTGGTAGCAATAAACTTGGGCGGTAAATCAGTAGGGATTAATGAAGTTGCTGATTCGATGACTTTGGTGTATGACTCAGAAGGCACAACAAATGTTGGCACGGTATACAATACCAGGGATTCTATGATAGGTTTCAGCAAACTGGGAGAAGTGTATGTTTTCAAATACTAAACATACATCATAATAAAGATTTCTGCCTCAACATGGTGCCAACAAAATAGTATGGCGTGTAGTAATCCACAGCTTCTGGAATTGCTCATTCTAACATTTGTCTTCTTTGATACAAAATTGTCTCATTTTTTAAAAAAAAAAATTTCATTTAGTGTTTGTTATGTGATGGTAAACTAGAAAAGATTTTTGTGAAGCAAATGTTGAAATATCCATCAAGAGCAAGTTTGCTAAATTTTGATTATGCAAGCATGGCAATTTGTTGCGGCAGATAAATGCAGTTTTGTTAACATTGTTGCACAGACTACACTGAAGCAATTTTCATTTCTATTTTGGTTTAAAGTCGAAAAATAAAGCCTTGCATTAATAGGAAAACAATTTGTTTAATTTGGGTTATAAAGTTTTGTTATCTTTTACTATTGATTGCATCAATTGGTAATACACATGTATAAAAGTCGAAAACCTAGCTTCAAGTTCAAATAACACAGTTGGTTCAGTGTTAAACAATGTGAACAAGTGCTCTCTTTGTCTTTAAAATCATGTTTGTTACTGTCAACCTTTGTTATGCCACCTGGTATAACAATATAGATGGGCAAACTGTATTTTAATAGATTAACACTTCAAATTTAAAATTAAAAAAAGCTTCTCTTTTTTTTTTTATAAAAATATATTCACGAATTGTGCTAACATATTAGATTCTCTTTTGATAAAATGTCTTTTAAACTCAACTTCCATTTTGATAGTTTTTGATAACTTTTCAATTGTCTGAGAATCTAAATAAACTTCCTAAATTATATACAGCTGTTGTTCTTTGTTGATTTTTCCATTATTTTAACCTACCAACTACAATTGATGAAGTGGTGTAGAAATATAATACTAGTCTGCGAAAAATAGATATCGTCCCAGACCCCAGTCTTTGACCTTTTTTTTACTGGACTACAAAAGTTTTCCAAACGTATAGTCTGACTATTTCTATGACTTTATATCAAAATGGAACACTTTGGTGGGAGAAATTTAGGTAGATTCTTTCCTGCAACTAAATAATATTGTGATTAAATGGTATAAAGTTAAAAAGTAAAACTTATTTATGGACTAAATCTATAAGAACTGAATTCGGACTAAGTTTGGAATGTCTAAAGTCCTGAAACGGACCAATACTATAACTTTAAAATAGATTTTGCTATATACACTTTCAGAGTAGTCTCCTCAAGATGGCACTAATCCAAAAAAACATCAATTTGTAATTTTGGTCAATTATCAGAAGATGCCATTTAAGAAGAATGCTGTGCAGTTTGTAGCAGTACTATCTACTGAACTTCGGATAAAAAAACAGCAGCTGACACAGAAAAAAACATTTAATAGAGTAGTTTTAACTCGAAATCAGCCGATTAAGAGTAGTACTTCCTTTTGCTCAGTTGGCTATGCGTATGACTCAATCCTAAGGTCATGAGTTCGATTCACCACCCGACAACAGTCTGCGATGATTGATACAACATTGTCTCATTCGTCTCTCACCGCTGATTTAAGTGGGAAAGTTATCAGTTACTTGCCAAACTTGGAAAGCAATTGTGTAACCACAAGATCACGAACAAGTTCTTAAACCAGCATGCATTTTAATTCAACCACAAATGCCACCGCCATAAGGCTTATAAGCACATTTTAAGCAAACTTTAAAAAAACATTTTATCTGAAAGTAAGATTTTGATTTTTAAATATAAATACTACTGGGAAAAATGGAATTTTTGTTATCTCATACTTTTCTTTGTATTATTCCAATCATTTCGATGTCTGAAGCAGTGTTTAGTCACTAAAGTTGAGACTGGTTCCCTATGAAGAGTTTTGGTATCCGGCAAGGGCCCAAAAAGGAACGAAATCGTGAAATTTCAAAAATCTTCTCAAGAATTTATGAGCCAAATGCTTTCATATTTGGTATAAATGATCCCTACAAGTAGTAGTTTTACCTATGTTCAAATAAAGGGGATAGGATCTATTGGGGCCTAGTTAGGCGACTTGGAATTTTACATAGGAATTGTATATTGAGGGAAAATAGTAAATTCCCGACCCACAAAATTTGGTTTAAATCTCTATGTATGAGGTTTTCAAGTTTGTTCAAGTAAAGGGGCTAGAGTCCAGTAAGGGGACTTTGGTTTTTACACAGCAATACTATGAGAAAACGGGAAATATTTGGTATTCAATGTCTGGGCATTGTTTAGTTGTTACAGTGGAAACTGGATCCTTTAAAGGTGATTAAATACACTAAATGAGGTTTGCCAGAAAGTTTTCAGATTTTTTTATCTAATTTAAGTTGTATTTTTTTAATCATTGTTGAAGTTTTAGTATTGCCCATAACACAACTGTGAATCAAAAACACAGAAATCAGTTTTAACAGTTTTAGAGCAGTTGTTCATTTTTACACATTTCTCTACTTTCACTTGATGCAGAATTCATGGGATCGTGACAACCATATTTAATCTTTTACAAAGACGAGAAACACAAACTTTATAAAGCTTGACCTAAAGTGGTGAGAGCCTTATAAATATTGGCAAGATCCTGGGGCTGGCTGACTACTGCGGTTATGTTGTTTTTTTTTCTCCCAAAAAATGTATAACCGCAGCGGTGGGCTAGGGGTAGAGCGTCTGCCTCGGGCTGAAGACAAGCTTTAAATGTCTACGCAGAATTGAAATGGGGAACACATCTAAATCCACTGGTAGAGGATAACGTGCAAAATTATCAATGTAAATTGAGTTACAGCATTTAAACAATTTGTGTTGAAGAACTTCTAAAGTTAAGATGTTTAATGAAACTGGGGCCAATACTGTTAGCTTAATGGCACGTTCAGATGAATTTTTGAATAATGGTGTTTTTGGATTTAATATATTCATGGTAACAAATTACTGGCAATTGTAACAAAAGATCCATCTATTTTTTACAACCAGTTTTACTCAATATGAAAACTGTAAATTCTAAAGATATTGAACTTACAATATTTCACCAGAGTGTTAAGCTAATAGAGCTTTGAGGAACTTGGCCCAGTTTAAGAGAAATTTAAAGATCTATAACCTTGTTCAAAGTTGTACATGAGCATAGGTCAGTATCTCTAAGTTGTGGTTTATTTGTCCCTATAAAGTATTAGATGTTGGATCTAGGGATCCGATGTGAAGTTCAAGGGGAGATAAATGTATACTCTCAAACCAGATTCAGTCAGTGTCATGGAAAAACTGTATGATTACCTGAAAAGTCAAGGTTGCATACAGGAATGCATATGAAGGCTATGTATTTCCAAATACTGCATTGTTGGGTGTGTCCAAAGAATGAATGAATGGGGTTTTACGGCATACCAACACATTATAGGTTATTAGATGCCAACAGAATGGAAGATTAAAGGTTCACTCAACATTTACAAAAAAAACAAATTACCATGCAGTTAAAAAATACATCAACAAATGAATATGCAGAATGAACCTAGAACCTTGATACTTGCAGAACTACAGTTTCAGCAAATTCTATCATATGACCCAAATTGCCGCTTCCTACGACATGCATAAAATGCAGCCATCACTGATATGGCTCCCTGGAACCACATAGGAGTTGGTAATTTAACCAAAATAGTGAACATGACAAAAAACGATAAAATGAACATGAATCCCATTGGGAGGATTCCTACCCCTCTGCAGAGATTGACAGCGACTCTATTCTTAGCTGGAACCACACAGGCTTGGGTGTGTCCAGCCTGTAACTTTCAAATACATTTTCAAATAACTTTACAGAAGTGTTCAGCATAAAATAACAATGTTGTACACAATACCTGGACATCTACCTCAAACCTCAAGGTCATGTACAGGACATTTGGCATATTGAGGTTGTGTATTTCCATATACTGCATTGTTGGGTGTGTCAAGCTGACACCTACCTCAAACCTCAAGGTCATGTAAAGGGAATTTGGCACTTTGAGGCTGTGTATTTCCATAAACTGCACTGTTGGGTGTGTCAAGCTGACATCTACCTCAAACCTCAAGGTCATGTACAGGACATTTGGCATATTGAGGCTGTGTTTTTCCATATACTGCATTGTTGGGTGTGTCAAGCTGACACCTACCTCAAACCTCAAGGTCATGTAAAGGACATTTGGCATATTGAGGCTGTGTATTTCCATATACTGCATTGTTGGGTGTGTCAAGCTGACATCTACCTCAAACTTCAAGGTCATGTACAGGACATTTGGCATATTGAGGCTGTGTATTTCCATATACTGCATTGTTGGGTGTGTCCAGCTGACATTTACCTCAAACTTCAAGGTCATGTACAGGACATTTGGCATTGAGGCTGTGTATTTCCATATAATGCATTGTTGCTTGTGTCTGGACTCAACTTACAAATGCATGGACCAATTTTCAAACAACAGAAAAGTTGAGCATAACATGAGGACAAATCATACGTTATTGTCTAGCCATTTCCCATGGCTCATTTTAAACAGTTTTTCTGTTTGTAAAGAATCTCAAAATATTGTTGGCAAATGTTGGAGCCTAATACCTAATTTAATTGTGTGTTTATTTATCCCAGCTAAAATTTTCAGGTGGCTGTCACAGAGAAATGAAGTTTTGAATCACTCAGATCCTGTTATTTTGGTGCCATGCTATAAATAGACCAAAAAACATCTCCAAACAAACTGGACGAGTGTGGCAGGGCCATCAATTTCTGATTTCAAACAAGTTTAATTAATACTATGTAAATAAAGTATAAACATGATGCACAAAGGATACATTGTTGACCCCTGCAATACAGATCTGTGATAAAAATTCTTATTATGGTGAACATATATGGCAAGCTGTGGAACAGACACGAAATTTTGTACCTACATGTATTTCTGACTTTGAATCTCTAAGTGTGACTGTGACCTTTGAGCTACAGACCTGGTTCTTGCGCAATACACATTGTCAGATTATGGTGAACATTTGTGCCATGTTATTTCAAAATGTGTTTAGTGGTTAGAAGATATGGAGTGGGCAAGAACTTTTACATATAAAGTCAACCCTGTCTTAAGCAGTCAGTCAAGGGAAGGAGCAAAAGTGGCCTTTTAAGAAAATTTGTTGCTTAATACTGGTTAATTTGCTCTGAAAATATAGACATGGGAAATAGCAAGTGTGGCTGCTTAAGACAAATGACTGCTCAACAGAAGTGACCACTTAAACAGGTTTTACTGTATTTATGGCTTTAACCTCTAAGTGTGGTCTTGAACTTCGAGCTACAAGTCGTGCTCACAACACATCATCTGATTATGGTGAACATATGTCATGTTATTTAAAAATCTGTCAAGTGGTTTACAAGATATGGAGCGGACACAATATTTTGTATGTATTTCTGACCTTTAACCTCTAAATATGGTCTTGGTCTTTGAGCTACATATTTTTGGCTCGACACATTGTCAGATTATAGTAAACATTTGTGCAATTATATTTCAAAATCTGTCCAAGTGGTTAACAAGATCTGGGGCAGGCACAAAATGTACCTATTTCTGAGCTTTAACCTCTAAGTGTGACCTTGACATTGAGCTACGGATCAAGGTTGTGTAATGCATCATCTTATAATGGTGAACATTTGTGTTGTGTTATTTCAACATTTGTCAAGTTTAGCAGATATGGAGCAGGCACTAAATGTTGTACCTATTATTTCAAACCTTGACCTACAAGCATGACCTTGACCTTTAAACTACAGACCTAGGTCTTACACGCGGCACATTTTTTCATTATGATGAACATTTGTTTGTTATTTCAAAATTCCTCTATGCATAAGAAAGTAAATTTCTTATGCATAAGAAAGTTATAACCTGGACATGATCGCACACACACAATGAACTGCCGTTATGACATGTCGAGCTCACTGCAAGCGGGTTGCTTGACAAAAAAAGCAGTCGATTAGACAAATTTTCTTTGATAAACTTGAAGAAAACTGAAAACTTGGAAATGAATGCAATAAAAAATTTATTCTCAAAATATTGAGCTTGTAGAGCACTGAGGTCATTAGTTTACACATAGATACACAAACACTTCATTGAACTGAATGGGGAAGAGCATGTGTTAACAATGAAACAAGATATGTCGTATAAATAACTTCTGTACTGTAATCCATGCCAAATTTAATTAAGCTTGGTAAATATACCATCAGTTAATACCCAAATAACAGTTTAGGCGCTACTGAGTCAAGGAGGAAGGTGGAAATATCGTGAATAGAGTGTTGGCCATTCATGGCAGAGGATTTGATACCAGACATGTCCAGAAAGCCTTTCAAAAACAACACTTTAGTTCCAGTTCTACCCAAAAACTGCACTTGAGTGTTTTGATTAAGCTTTGAGCTGAAATTAAGTTATATAAACCAAACCAGCTTTACAAAGATGCAGAACCAAATGTTTCACATATCCTCTATATGATAAGGTTAAATAAACTAGACCTACGATCAAACGTCTCATTTAAACAAACATTTACAGTATGTTACAATATGAGAAGCAGATTTTGTGAACATTTGTGCCATGTTATTTCAAAAGCTTGTCAAGTGGTTTACAAAATGTTTCACATATCCCCTATATGATAAGTTTAATAAACTAGACCTATGATCAAACGTCTCATTTAAACAAACATTTATGGTATGTTACAATATGAGGTGCAGATTTTGTGAACATTTGTGCCATGTTATTTCAAAAGCTCGTCAAGTGGTTTACAAGATAAGGAGCAGACATGACATTATACCTATTTCTGACCATGAACTTCTAAGTGTGACCTTGACCTTTAAACTATGGACCTAAGTCTTGCGCGTGATGCTTTCTCTCATTATGTTGAACATTTGTGCTTAAAAAGTTGCTTCAAAATCCCTCAATGCATTAATAAGTTATAGTCAAAACAAGATAGGAAGGTTGCGACTATGTCAAGTCCACCGCAGTCAAGTTTGATTTTAATATGGAAGTATAAGAACATGCTTCATTTACATGTATATAACAATGTACGTGTACAGGAACAAGTAACAGTAACTTGTGCCCAAATTTGAACAGAGTTGTCCCACTTGATGGATTCAAACTGAAATATGACCTTGCAAATTTGTATAGCACAGTTACACAAACCCGATAAAAACTGACAAAGATGGTTTAATATCTATTCTATATCACATATTGACTTCTGACAAAGAGCACCTATATTTACTTAATATTCAACAGACCTCATAAACAACTGGATTTTGTAAAAACAATGCACAAAGTGTGTGTAAAATGCCATGAAACCCGACAAGTCAACTATTTTTATTCAACTTTAAAATGTTAAAACCAGACTTGATATCTAGGTGTATTTATTTTAATTTAACTTCCATAGGTTTAAATCAAAGTTGAGTGTGTGTGGGGGAGGGGGAGAGTGGGGTATATATGGTATACACTACAAATACGACTATTTCAATATTTGTAAACAAACCAAAATTTGAAATGACATAAACAGAGTATGTGCAAAAAAAAAGTCAAATTGTTGTTGGTACAGGTCATATTTGATTTATAGGTGTTACAAAGTCATGGGTACACATCATTTTTGATTGACAGGTGTTTGGTTATATTAGTTCAATATCAATATTCGATTGGTGAAATCATGATATGTTTGTAATCGTGATAATTTTTAACTGGCTATTTAGTGTCGGGGTTATGGCCTTTGAATTGCCAAACAATTACTGCCATTAATGTCAAACAGACCATGTACTTGAGGAATATATGTCAAACCCCTTGCATTTTAGGTGAATATGTCAAACAGTCGATGTACCTTGTCCAACACCTTACATTGTAAGTGAAGATGTCCTACACCTTGCAATGGCTTACATTAAAGGTGACGTCAAACGGACCATGTACTTGAGGAAGAGATGTCAAATCCCTTATATTTTAAGTGAAGATGTCAAACCGACCGTGAACTTGAAGAATAGATGACAAATCCCTTATATTTTAGGTTAAGATGTTAAACAGACCATGTACTTGAGGAAGAGATTTCAAATCTCTTATATTTTAGGTAAAGATGCCAAACAGGTTAGTATTTGAGGAAGAAATGTCAAATCCCTTACATTTTAGGTGAAGATGTCAAACAGACCATGTACTTGAGGAAGAGATGTCAAATCCCTTAAATTTAAGGTAATGATGTCAAACAGACCATGTACTTGAGGAAGAGATGTCAAATCCCTTATTGTTAAGGTAACGATGTCAAACAGACCATGTACTTGAGGAAGAGATTTCAAATCCCTTATATTTAAGGTAAAGATGCCAAACATACCATGTACTTAAGGAAGCGATTTCAAATCCCTTATATTTTAGATGATGTCAAACGGACCGTGTACTTTAGGAAGAGATTTCAAATCCCTTATATTTTAGGTGATGTCAAACAGACCATGTACTTGAGGAAGAGATTTCAAATCCGTTATATTTTAGGTTAAGATGCAAAACAGACCATGTACTTGAGGAAAAGATGTCAAATCCCTTATATTTTAGGTGATGTCAAGCAGACCATGTACTATAGGCAAAGATTTCAAATCCCTTATATTTTAGGTGATGTCAAACAGACCATATACTGGAGGAAGAGGTTTTAAATCCCTTATATTTTTAGGTGAAGATGTCAAATAGACCATGTACTGGAGGAAGAGATTTCAAATCCCTTATATTTTAGGTAAAGATGCCAAACAGACCATATACTGGAGGATGAGATTTCTAATCCCTTATACATGTATTTTAGGTGAAGATGTCAAACAGACCATGTACTGGAGAAAGAGATTTCAAATCCCTTATATTTTAGGTAAAGATGTCAAACAGACCATGTATTGGAGGAAGAGATTTCAAATTCCTTATATTTTAGGTAAAGATGCAAAACAGACCATGTACTGGAGGAAGAAGACACCTTACATTTTAGGTAAAGATGTCAAACAGACCCAAGAACTGGAGGAAAAAGGGTCCAACACCTTATATTTTAGGTGATTATGTCAAATTGACCTGAGGAAAAGATATCAAACAGACCAAGAATTTTATAAGGAGTCCCCCAATAATACTGATATATACCAACAATAAAAATCTACCATGGGTACGTACTGACAAATAGCTTAATGTTATATACAAATGTAAAACACTCAAGTTATAACATGACTTTATACTTTATTAAAGATAACTGAAACAATTAATTCTTAAGATTTTAGACCATAACTAGAAATTCCAATGTATCACAGTATAACTTTTAATGATAAAAATCTTAAATATAATAAAGCATAATGCATAGACAATAAATGGTTATCAAATGCTAAATTGCAAATTATTTTGTTTTGCCTTGGCATGGTACTATCGTTTCTGGACTAGGTTTCAGATAAGAACCTGACTTCAAAACTTGCCTTACATTTACATTAACTCGAGATGTATTGAGGTACATATCAAATGGCATCCAGTCTGTATCGTCAACCACTTTATTCATTAAAGCATCAAGTTCAGAAACAGAACACTTGTTTCCCTTTGCAGTAGGTGTAACTATAATTGTCTCATCTTCTTTGAAAGAGTCTATTATTTTAATTTCATTTGATTGTTCTGAATTTTTCAATTCTGGTAAATGATTGGCAGAACCACCAAGTTTTGGTTTTGGATCACTGTATGGATCCTCATCTTCTTCTATATTTTCCTCTTCGTCAACAGAAATATTTGCATCTATCACAGTTTCCATATCAATCTTATCCTTGCTTTTTTCAATATCTGAATCAGTTCTACTTCTCATTTCTCCATTAACTTGCGTATGCCCGTAGAAGCATGAGCGTATATACTGGGTATCTGCAGAGAGAATCCTGGGAACAGCGTGATATGACAATCTTGCTGGTCCTGTCATCAAACAGATGTCGCCACTGTGCAAGAACAATGGGATAGGTTCCGTCTCTTTGGTAGGACCGCCAATTAGAAATATACATGATTGACCAAAGCTGAAAATGAACAGTATGGTATTATCTTTCAATGTAATAAGGTTATCACAATAGAAAAATGATACAGATCAATCTAATATATAATCCATTTAATTGCAAGGAAAAGAAATATGAATTAGGTATAAATTGCATCATGTAAGTTAAAATGGTGACACCATTATAGAAGCCTGCCAGAGAATTCTTCTTTTTTTACTGAAGTTGATATGACTACAACATAATTTGTAATCACTTTGCCTCCCCATAAAAATAGAGGTGAGTACATCTGTCTGCCAAATCTAGAAAGTTTTCCAAACGTATAATCTTGTCAGACTATTTATATCAAAATGGAACTAGCTGAGGAAGCTGCTGCGAGAAATTCACTTTGTTTCTTTGCTGAAAGTGATAAAATCTTAAAAAATAAAACTTATTGTAAATTTTCCATGTTATTAACGAGTTATAAGAAACGAATTTGGAAAATAGTCCTGAAAAGATTTCTGCTATGGTGAAATGTTCAGTTGGCTTTTATTTCATATATAAAAATATTTTAATGAACTTAAGAAACTGATACAAACATACATGTGACATATTATGAACCATAACAATTAACCATCTCGTCTCCATATCAAGAGAGAGATTCATGGTAAAATATATTTTTTTATTTCGAAGGGACTGTATCATCTTTATTCTGTTTTAATTCCCTGAGTTTG
Organism: Panopea generosa; assembly: GCA_029582155.1. Taxonomy (NCBI): domain Eukaryota; kingdom Metazoa; phylum Mollusca; class Bivalvia; order Adapedonta; family Hiatellidae; genus Panopea; species Panopea generosa. The sequence continues at coordinate 46,882,993 of CM055897.1, forward strand.
GTGGGAAAACTTGTAAGGGCATTTTCATAGTAACAGACTGTGTATAGCCATAACTTGGTGGCAAATAAAGGATAACAATATGATAATATGTAACAGCACTTTACAGGACTATCTTACTTTTAATTTTAGGCTGTGACCGTTTAAATAAAATGTTTAAATACATAAACAGAAAATTTAAATAAAGATCATTTGTAACAGAATTCGTGTGGGACTTAAAAATTTATCTGATATAGCAAATGTTATGCATCTGAAACCGTTAAAAGCATATATATGTTTTTTTATCAAAAACCAATGTTAATCCCGTGAAATTGTTCTTCACATGAACTTTTTTAACAATTTGAATATTTAGCATCTTTTTTTATGCCATCGAGGGTTACCAGACTATCACTTAACCTAACCTTTCCTGGGAACCTGGAAGGTTACCCAGTACTCAAGCAGATCTGCATCTCTGCACTTAACTTATAACTTTCTCACTTGAATCAGTGGCAAGAGACAAACGACAATGCGAAACAATGTTGTATATCAATCATGACAGCAACAAGCTGGGCGGGGATTCAAACTCACGACTCCTAGCTTGGTAGGCAGACACGCTACTAAGTACCGACTGAGCTAACTGCGCCCAGCTTTTTTTTTATTAGATACCAATGGTCAGTTATTTCTCTCTTATTTTTGCCACATAATCTTTTGTGTCGACATCACACATTCCCACAGTTCCATAATTAATAAAGTAGGTACCTAAATGATATTAGAGGAGCCGCTTTGTCCAATTCAGACACATCTGTATGTCCCATTAGGGACGAGTCCATTCTGTAATAGTTCACTATGCCAGCCTCTGAAGAGTAGTCGGAGTAACCTAGAGCTGCGGCTATATATGTACAAATGTGCTTCAAATCATCCGGGAATACCTGCACCCTGTCTGAGAAATACTCCTGTAATTCGTATTTGATTTTAATTATATACCGTATATAAATTATTATTCATTCTGTCCATGCAAGCTAAATTTCAATAGAGAAAATTAAACAGATTTGCTGAAACATGTAACTGAAGTAAGTCAGTACATATAATATGGTATACATGTACATGTATATACATTTTATCTTATTTTTTTTATGAATGACAAATACATACATAAACTGTCCAGTGTTTCAGCTAAAGGTTATTTAGATGTTGTGAGCAAACTTTTGGAGGGAAAATTATGTATTTGTTGAAGTCTTTTTATTGGTAAATAAAAATACTTCATGTTTTAGAATATACAGTAAAATATCTATATTTACAGATAGATGATTGGTTAGCAAATTTCAATGCAAAATTTTGAAAAAGATATTTTTTCATAAATCTACATGTATGTCAAAACTTATTGCAATGCATGTATTGTACATCTGTAAGAAGTAATTGCAAAATATTTAAATACTTTCTGTTTTGGGAGGGGTCCCAGTGTCCAAGTGATCTAAGGCGTTGTCTCAAGATCACTTACCTCTCTCGCAAAGGTCGAAGGTTCGAGTCGAAACTCAATCCAAAAACTTATGTGAGAAAGTTTGTCAGTTACTTGTGGAAGGACGGTGGTTCTTCATAGATTTTTTCTGAGGTCTTCCTCCACCAATAAAACTGAATATGCCATATATATACTGAGGTCTTCCTCCACTAATAAAACTGAATATGCCATATATATACTGAGGTCTTCCTCCACTAATAAAACTGAATATGCCATATATATACTGAGGTCTTCCTCCACCAATAAAACTGAATATGCCATATATATACTGAGGTCTTCCTCCACTAATAAAACTGAATATGCCATATATATACTGAGGTCTTCCTCCACCAATAAAACTGAATATGCCATATATATACTGAGGTCTTCCTCCACTAATAAAACTGAATATGCCGTATATAACCTGAAATGTTCATTCTGAGGTCTTCCTCCACCAATAAAACTGAATATGCCATATATAACCTGAAATGTGTTGAAAATGTTGTTAAACCGATTCTGTTTTGGCAATACACGTTCTAAAGCATGGAATATGCCAATTTAAAATTTGTTTAAAACTAAGTTTTGCTGTGAAATTTGATTAACATTACTAAAAAGTTAACATTTTGATTCATTACTAAAAAGATGATCTCCTGATATCAAATATTAAAATTATGTATAAAGCAAAAAAACAACAACATTTGCCTTCAACAACTGTTATATGTATGCCCATGTTATATATCTCTATATGCTGTTCTAAACATTAGTATGAAATGATAATCTCTTAATTTATATATAAATCCTTTATTCTAGTGTTTGATCAGAACTATCAAATGTCATTTTCCCCCAGTTAAAGGCGATTGCGGTAGTTTCCGTTTTTCACAACGTTATGATTTTACGTGCGCACCGGTTGCACCGTTTGATGTATTTTCGGATAATTTGGACAAATTTTTATTGCAAGTTACATATTAAATCACAAACCTGAAATGAATTTTTTTATAATAAGAGCAAAAGAAGTAATAATTTATTGATTGGCAAAACATGAAAATTAAGAAAACTGAAAATAATTGCTTTGCCATGTAGAAGGTCAATTTCATTTTTTTCAAAAATAAGCATGGTGAGCTATTGTTTTTAAGATGTTATATTATAGAACAATGTTTGATCAATAATTCATGCAATTTTAACCAAATTCTATTGGTGAGAATTTTTTTTTTTTCAATTTAAAAAAAAGGGGAGATAATTTGAGAAAAAAAAATTGCTCAACATGTTATTTTTTTCCAAGAAGAAACTATTTGTATGTAATTTGTTGTTTATTTCTGGAAACTATTTGTATTCACATGTATTTAGTGTAGAATTCATGTTATGACTATGTATTATTTTCATTTTTTGGGATTTCTCATATTTCATGGTATTTTCTTCTCCGAGCATAGGAAGTGTACATCTTAAAGGGTCAAAATAATAAAAAGAAGCATGGTGACATACTGTTTTTATTTCATTTTTGTATAACATTTGTAATTATCTAACAACCCTGAAAGTTTCAACAACATCTATTGGTTAGAAAAAAAATGATGAAACTGTAGCAATCGTCTTTAAAGGAGAACATACTAGAATACAGTTTTGAGTTAAACAAGTGAACTGTGGAGTTTATACCAGTGTATATCACTATATATATACTACAGTGTATCACATACTAAGATCCAGTACAGTGACCTCTGTGTACCGCTTTTTAAATAAATCAAGAGTAACACTGATAAGAGTCACATGCCCCGCAAATGGTCTGTGAAAATAACAATTTATTTTATATTAGGTAGTGATTTTACCGTATCCATGAATATCAAGAGTAATGGAATGACATTTCAGACTAGAACGCAATTTGACTTTGACCTTTGTGTAATCTTGACCTTGACATTTGATGTAGAGGTCTGGGTATTTCTACAGGTATATGCAGGTGACACATCATCATGACATGTTGATCACTTGTGTCAAGCTATTTTAAAATTCCTCCATGTAAGACAAAGTTACAGATCAAACATGAAATATCAAACAAACTGAACATGTGACCTTAACCTCTGTGGTTATGTTTTGGGTCTTACACGTGGCACATCGTCATGTCATGTTATCAACTGAGCCAAACGTTTTTGAAATCCATCCATGTATGACAAAGTTACAGATCGGACAGACTCAAAGTGTTGTCAAGCAAACTCAAAGTGTGACCTTGAGCTTTGAGGTAAGGATCTGGGTGCAACATGTCATCATGTCATCTTGATAAATTGAGCCAAGTTAAATCCTTCCATATATAAGACAAAGTTACAGACCAGAAACAAAATATCAAACAAACTGAAAGTGTGACCTTGACCTTTGAGGAAAGGTTCCAGGTCTTATGTTGATCATACGTATCAAGTGTTCATAAAATCCATCTATGTATGACAAAGTTACAGGCCGGACATGAAATCTCACACAGACTCAAAGTGTTGTCAAACAAACTCAAAGTGTGACCTTGACCTTTGAGGTACGGATGCGACACGTCATCCTGTCATGCTGATGAATGAAACCATTTTTTTTTTTTTTAATTTATCCATAGGTGACAAAGTTACAGACCAGATAAGAAATGTCAAACAGACTGAAAGTGTCATCAAACAAAGTTAAATTGGGATCTTGACCATTGAAGTAGGAATCCGGGTGTTATGTGCAACACTTCGTCATGTTATGTTGATCATTTGTAGGAAGTACTTAAAAAATCAATCTATGCATGACAAAGAAACAGACCGGACAGGAAATATCGGACGGAAGGACAAACAGACACTACGATTACTATATGCCACCCCAAAAATTTGTGTAGTTTACCTATTTGTTCCATTATATGACACAATACACTGCAGTGAACCATACACTACTATACTGTGTAGTTTACCAAAATGTTCCATTATATGACAAAATACACAACAGTGAGTCATACACTACTATACTGTGTAGTTTACCTTTGTTTTCCCTTATATGACAAGTACACTAATATGTTATTTTTGTAATTTGGATCTTTAAAAAGCAAATTATACACATTAAACCGCAAAGCCAATGTCATGAATGTAACGGTGACGTTGTCAACACACTGAATAAGTGCACGCATTTGTGGGACAACTTATGGCAAACGTCATGTGAAACTAACGGCACCTTGACGTCCCACCAGCAAAACAAAATCATGCAACCAATGAAATGCAAACTGGTCCTTTTAGCTCCGCCCAGCTGCAAGTGTTTTTCATTGGGAAATGAAATGCAGTAAATCTATATAGTTCATTTAGGCCAATTGTGGTGGGAATGTAAATATACTGTGTTCATTTACCTATGTGTTCTATATTTATTTAACAAAATACACTACAGTAGGTCATACACCATTATGCTATGTTAATTTACCTATGTGTTCCATTATTTATTTTAACAAAATACACTACAGTGGGTCATACACTATTATGCTGTGTAGTTTACCTCTGTGTTCTATTATATAACAAAATACACTACAGTGAATCATACACTACTATCATATGCTGTGTAGTTTAACTCTGTGTTCTATTATATGTCATAATATACTACAGTGAGTTATATAAACTCTACTGTGTAGTTTACCATTGTGTTCCATTATACAACACTACACTACAGCAAGTTGTACACTACACTGGGTATTTTGCCTCTGTGCCTCTATTATATGACACACACACAACAGCAAGTCATACACTACTATACTGGGTAGTTTACCTTTATGTTCGATTATATGTCACAATATACAACAGTAAGTCATACACTACTATACTCTATAATTTTACCTCAGCAGTTGTCTAGAAGTAGAGCATCCCCCTCGCATGTGGAAGGTCATAGGTTCGATCCCAGGCCGGGTCATACCAAAGACTTGAAAAATGGTGCTAGAAGCTACCTCGTTTGGGGCTCAGCAATAAGACAATAGTTCTAGGTTAGGTTGGCTTGGTGTCAGTATAATGCAACTGGAGTCAGCATGGGTATCATACCATGCATCTGTGGCATGATACTCTAGTATGACAAAGCAAAGAATACTGTCTCAAGAAGACATTATCACGTTATAACTGAAAAATTGTTGAAAGCAACACTAAACACCATACATGACTGTACAACAACAATTGCATAGTTTACATCAGTGTTCCTTTATATGACAAAATTAACTACAGTGAGTTATACGTTTACCTTTGTGTTCCACTCATACTGATATCCAAGGGTTGCCCATCTTAACTTCATCAACAAACTGTCTTTCTTCAAGTCTGGTCTAAAAAAATACAACAACATTATTTAACTGACAAATCCACAATATTTGGAATGACAAGCCCCTCAATACATATCATTCAAAGTCAAAATCAACACTACCTCAAATAGGCTATTTCACATGCATGGTGACTTTTTTATGCCTCCACCATTTAAAGAATGATGCTGGGATATTAAGTTTAATCACTGTCCCTCCATTAGTTCATGCATGCCTGCATTTGTCCATCTGTCAAACTGGTTCCCAATGAAGAGTCTATGTGTTAATAATTAATAACTGGTGTGTAAGTCAAGTGTTTTAACGTTAAACAATTTTTACAGGAGCTATGGCCCATTTATGACATAAATTTACTAACATGTATAACAGAAACTCATGTGCCCTGTGGAAACATTACTAGTTTTATGGTCATTCAGAACAAAAAATACTGTAATTTTCCTTTGTAAATAATCTCCGACACAACAGTGTAGAATAAGCTTGGCAGTTTCTTTATTTAATATTTGTTATATTTAATTAGTTTGTTTAATAATGTGTGAGGCATGTGATCCAGTGGTAGAGCATTGAACCCTTGATCGGAGGGTTATGTGTTTGATCATCTACCACGGCAATGTGTAGCGTCCTTGAGCAGAACACTTTATCCACATAATTATGCTGAGTACTGTGTCTACCCAGGAAGACTTAGAGCATGATTTGGAAGAACTTGTTTCACAATCGATGTAAATCAAATAAGTTTAAAATATTTGTTATAGATATGTGTGTCATACATGTATGTAATGGTCTCTTTACTTATTGCTTATTGAGAGATATGGCCCATGTTTGGATTGGCCTCTTTATTAATTTGTTATTGAGACATGTTTGTCATATACCAGTAATATCTGTAATGGTCCATCTACTTACTTGCCATCACTTATATATGTGTCATATCTGTAATTGAATATCTACTTACTTGCCATCACCGATATATGTGTTATACCTGTAATTGAATATCTACTTACTTGCCATCACTTATATATGTGTCATATCTGTAATTGAATATCTACTTACTTACCATCACCGATATATGTGTTATACCTGTAATTGAATATCTACTTACTTGCCATCACTGATATATGTGTCATACCTGTAATTGAATATCTACTTACTTGCCATCACCGATATATGTGTTATACCTGTAATTGAATATACTTCCTTGCCAACACTGAAATATGTATCATACCGTTATTGAATATCTACTTACTTGCCATCACTTATATATGTGTCATATCTGTAATTGAATATCGACTTACTTGCCATCACTGATATATGTGTCATACCTGTAATTGAATAAACTTACTTGCCATCACCGATATATGTGTCATACCTGTATTGAATATCTACTTACTTGCCAACAGTGATATATGTGTCATACCTGTATTGAATATCTACTTACTTGCCAACAGTGATATATGTGTTATATCAATAATTGAATATCTATTTACTTGCCAACACTGATATACATGTCATACCTGTAATTGAATATCTACTTACTTGCCATCACCGATATATGTGTCATACCTGTATTGAATATCTACTTACTTGCCAACAGTGATATATGTGTTATATCTATAATTGAATATCTACTTACTTGCCATCACCGATATATGTGTCATACCTGTATTGAATATCTACTTACTTGCCATCACCGATATATGTGTTATACCTGTAACTGAATATCTACTTACTTGCCATCACCGATATATGTGTCATACCTGTATTGAATATCTACTTACTTGCCAACAGTGATATATGTGTTATATCTATAATTGAATATCTACTTACTTGCCATCACCGATATATGTGTCATACCTGTATTGAATATCTACTTACTTGCCATCACCGATATATGTGTTATACCTGTAACTGAATATCTACTTACTTGCCATCACCAATATATGTGTCATACCTGTAATTAAATATCTACTTACTTGCCATCACCGATATATGTGTTATACCTGTAATTGATTATACTTCCTTGCCAACACTGAAATATGTATCATACCTGTATTGAATATCTACTTACTTGCCAACAGTGATATATGTGTCATATCTGTAATTGAATATACTTACTTGCCAACACTAATATATGTGTCATACCTGTATTGAATATCTACTTACTTGCCAACAGTGATATATGTGTCATATCTGTAATTGAATATCTACTTACTTGCCAACAGTGATATATGTGTCATATCTATAACTGAATATCTACTTACTTGCCAACACTGATATATGTGTCATACCTGTATTGAATATCTACTTACTTGCTATCACTTATATATGTGTCATATCTGTAACTGAATATCTACTTACTTGCCAACACTGATATATGTGTCATACCTGTATTGAATATCTAATTACTTGCCATCACTGATATATGTGTCATATAGGTAACTGAATATCTACTTACTTGTCATCATAGTGATATGAGTCATTTCTGGGATCATGTGTCTTATTAAACTAATTATCATTGAGATATGTGTGCCACAGCTGTTATAGCATGTAATGGAATGTCTGCTTACTTGTCATTATTTAAACACGCATACCCTGGACCTGATTAGTTAATTCAGTAGCACGTCTGACTATCAATCCAGGAGCCGCAAATTTGAATCCCTGCCTAGCCACAGCATTTGTGATGATTGATATACAACATGGTATCTTATTATCACTCACCTCTCACCTCAGATTCAAGTGGGAAAGTTATCAGTTACATATGGAGATGGGTGTGCTCGAGTACTAGTTAACCTTCCAGGATCTCAGGGAAGAGAGGTTAGGTAAACTGATCAGCTGTTAACCCTCGATGGCATAAAAATTACACTAAATATTTAATTAACCAATCAATAGACATGCAAGCCATCTCTGTGATCATGTGTCCGACTTCCTAGTTGAGGTATGTGTGCCACAACTGTAATTGTATGTAATGGTATGTCTACTTACTTGTCACCATTGAGACATGAATGCCATATCTGTGATGGTCTGTCCATGTGAGCATCAACATTTGTTCTGTTTGGCTTCTTCGGAAAGTCAAGAAGACATCTCTGAATCCAGTAGCATTGATATTTTGGCTCAAATGGATTTGGAATTACTATGAAACCTAAAGCATTAAAAGTGATTTCACAATTATCAGAGTCAGATGGCACCAAAATATTGTTAACATCAGGATGAAATTTAATTCCACATTTAAACCAGAGCTTTTTACCTAGAAATTGGAAAGATGCCCAAGCCTTCGAAACTGGGAAACAGCGTAATTGAGGGGGAATATTGTGAAATTTTTTAAAGGTTTTGGCAAAATGGAAAACAAAGTGTTACACTGTTAAGAATAAAGATCATATTGTAACCATCAATTATCAGATATTACAATAACACTTCCTATACAGTGCAGAGGGTGGGAGGGGGTTGTCCTCTAATGTAAGAATGTAAAAAAATTCCCCTCAATTTTTTTTTGTTTATTCACGTTTGGATTTATTTTTCTGGTCAATTGGGAAAATAAAACAGGATTTTTTAATTGGGAAGTAGCTAAATTTGGGCCTCTGTTTAATAGTTAAGGTAAAAGAGCCCTATGAACATACTTGGTGTATTAAAAGCACTAAATTACTGTATATGTATGATTTTAAATTATTATATATGCAAGATCTTAAATCATTGTTTTAGTTTGAGAATATAGGGTTTGTGTTTTTTCATATTCTTGTGTACATGTTCCAGTATCTAAAATAAAGACAACCATCTAGAGTATTGACCTAATTCATACCCTGAATCTCTGAAGAAAACCTGATGACAAGACACATTTACTTGAGGTCTTATTGTTAATCAGTGTACATTATGCAAAATTTTGAAAACTAATACTTGTTATCTATTGCAATGATTATAAATTTGTTATGTTTACCTTTACAATGTTTCAGCTGATATGCTTTCCAGTCCTTGATGGGTTTCAAACCAGGAAATTTGGATAGTTCTGGGTCATGAAGGCGAAAGGTTTCTACCTGTAAAGGTAAAAGCAGTTGTTACATAAATTGTTATGAAGAGAAAACCTTTAATGCAAAGGCCAGAAAACCTACATGTATATATGACGTGGAATAAAACATTATTAGATTAAAATTCACCTGGATGTTATATTATCATTTGTAACTGAAATGGTCAAGCCTGGGTAACTTTTCAGGATCCCAGGAAAGAGTGGTTATGTTAACTGATCATCAGTTAGCCCTTGGTGGCATAAAAATGATGATAAATATTCAAACATATAAAGAGAGAATAGTTTGCAAAAGAAGATAATTCTGAGAATATCAAGATTCAGTTTTTTTAATTCTTGCACTCTGCACTTCTGTCATTGTTGTGTAACAGGAAAAGAAAAATATGCAGCCAGTCCAAGACTTGAAACAGTGACCTTGGTTACAGGTGGCAAATGGTCTACCAGCTAAGCTAACTTGACTGCTTACATACATTTCTCTCCTTGTAGGTTAAGTGCATACTGTGACATATTCCCTCACAAATTGGAATGTGTTAATCAGAATATGTATCAGCCACAGCACCAGGTTGGGCACCAATAAAACACGACGAGAAAAATATGCAGCCAGTCCAGGACTCGAATGCTTACAGAGCAAATGCTCTACCAACTGACCAGACGGTCTGACCAGACCCCTTACATACAATTCTCTCCTAGTAGGTTATGCGCACACTGGCATATTCCCTCACAAATTGGAATTCATCCCCGAATTTCCATAGAGAACAGAAAATCACATGAATGTTTCTCAGAATATATATGCAGCCAGTCCAGCACTCAAATGCTTACAGGACAAATGCTCTACCAACTAAGCGAACCGAACCAGTTACATACATTTCACTCCTAGTAGGTTACGCACACACTGTGACAGTTTCATCAACATAAGTAAGAACACTTTAATTTTTTTTTTTTTTTAGTTTCATCCACAAATGCAAGGCAACTTACTACTTATCTGTAAAAATGAAGGCCGATTTACATAACATTGTGGACACCGAAGATACATTGTAACATTCTTTCGCAGACGAGGAAAAATAACTTAACTGAAGTACAAATGGGGAGATAAAGCCATCCTTAAAAAAATGTTTGTTTGCTGTGATCCAACCCAGTATTTTTTATGTGGGTAGGTAGGTAGCTATTTTTTTTTTGCCAGGTTTGCTTCTGGGTAGTAATTTTTTAATAAAAATGGACAGAAATCATGAAAAACAAATTCAAGGCTTTGAAAGTCAATAAAATATTTTCAATTTGGGTAGCTACAATTTTGAGTGAGTAGGTAGGAGCATGGCAAACAAATATCTTTTCAAGGACAGCGTAATTCTGTCATTATTCAATGTTTCTTAGGTTTGATAGCATGAGTTAACAGAATGACATATAATTTGCTAAGATAACCAGTCTTCACGAACAAATTTTTAAGACACTGGCCAAGTATTCTGTAAAAAATTATTTGCCTGAATGACTTGATAGTTGCCTATATATTTTGCAGGATACCTCAAACTTAAATGTATACATTCAGTCCCGATATTATGTGGTTCACAGGAGCTAAAGAATCGAAACGCGATATAGATGGATCTGCGTCATAAACCTAAATGGGGGACTAAAAATTTAACTGATGCAGGGAGTGAAATGTAGTTATATTATTTCTAGCTACACACTACAAAATATATGTGGTCCGGTTTCCATTTATTTTTGGCCCTGGTACAATAGCTCACATAGTCTGTAGAATGGACCTAGCTCTCCTGATTGGGTCCGTTACATAGTATTCTATCCCAGAACCTGATATCTTCTTAATCAGGTCAATTAACCACCAATGAAAAAGCAGGGAATTCTATGCCTGTCCCACAATTCATAGCAATTCAGACTTGAATGCTTTCTAAACTGTGACATCATTAAACTTTCAGTTGATGCAACTGACCAATCATGGTGCTCAAATGTGGCTTTCCTAACATTTAGTCTATATCTCCCGAATCAGGCTTTCCCAACATTGCAATTTAACAGACCCAATCTTGAGAGCTGGGTCTGTTCTACAGACTAACCAACACTGCTACTTAACGGACCAAATCCGGAGAGCTAGGTCTATTCTACACTGAGACTAGTTTAATACAAAGCAATGTTTGAGTATGTTGATTGGTCAGTTGCTTCTGGGAAAGTTTGAATGACATCACAATTCAGTTAGCATTCAATAGCTATGAACTGTGGAACTGCAATGGACTTGCTTTTTGGTTGTGTAGTTTCAGCGTATAATCTTCTTTGGCATGATTTAAATATAGTATTGAAAACAACAATTAAGATGAATTATGTGGATTTTTTTAATATTTGAAATATAGTTGACTAGTTGTACTTTCTAGATATTTGAACACTATCATAGACTGCATTTATTTATGATATTGCCAAGTTCTCTTGGACAGATTAAATAGCTTTGTAGGCTAGACATTACCATTATTGTATGTTATGACAGCAATAATTAGAA